>PVJH01002813.1:0-158499 GCA_004026705.1 Nesogale talazaci
GCCAAGCACCCTCACTTGCTGTCCTCATTGACATTCTCCCAACATCTGCCCCTCCACTTGGGCCCTTGACATGGGCCCCACTTCCTTTCCCCTCCAACCTTTTCCCCTTCCCACCCCCCAGTCCTCATTCCTCTGCAATCATTATTGTTTTGTCATATCTTACACTGCCCAACATCTCCCCCTGCCCACTCCTCCCTACATCTGCCCTCCAGATAGGACAGTCTGCAGATCCCCACAGCTGGCTTCCTCTCTCCACTCCACCCTCCCTCCACCCATCCAGCAACTTCACTCCCACTACTGACCCTGAGGGGTCCATCTACCCCTAGTTTTCTTGTTTCCAGTTCCCATGTCCACCAGTGCACCTCCTCCAGTCCAGCTGGAACTGCAGGGCAGATTTGGGCCTTTGATGGTTGGGAGGAGGAAACCTTCTGGAAATAGAGGAAAGTTTTATGCTTCATTGCTACCTCACTGGCCCATTTCTCCCCCATGACTCCCCCGTAAGGGGGTGTCCAATTGCCCACAACTGGACACAGGGTGGACTTTGGGTCCCCACCCTGCTCTCCCCCTCATTCTTACTGATTTAATCCTTGTTCTTTGATGTTTGATATCTGCTCCCTTCGACCCCTCGTGATCACACAAGTTGATGTACTTCTTCTGTTTGGGCTTTGCTGTTTCTGCACTGGATGGCCACTTGTTCACCTTCTAGCCTTTAAGATTCCAGCTACTTTATCGTTTGGTGACTGGGCACCATCAGTTTCCTCAGCTCTGTCTGCCTCTGCACCCCTTTGTCCTCAGCGATCATGGCAGGTGGGTGGGCACTTAACGATATGTTTTTTGTTCTTTGATGCCTGATAGCCTGGTTCTTTCCACTCCTCATGGTTGCACAGGCTGGTGTGCTTCTTCTATGGTAGGCCTTGTTGCCCTGTTTCCTTATCCTCGGGCCTTTGAGGCCTCAGGCATTAAGTCTTGATAGCCAGGTACCATTAGCCATCTTCACCACTCTTTCTCCTGTCCACACTTGTCCTCATTGATCATCTCAGGAAAGTGCGTAGACAGTAATATTGGTTTTTTCCTGTTTGATGCCTAAGGTCTGATCCTTTTGACTCCTCTTGGCCACACTGGCTGGTGTGCTTCTTCCATGTGGACTTCGGTACTTTTTGGCTAGTTGGCTGTTTATCTTCAGACTTTGAGCCTCCAGACTGCATATCTTTTGATAACTGGGTGCCATCCGTTTTCTTCACCACACTTGTTTATGCACCTATTTGACTTCAGTGATCATGTTGGACCAGTGAGCATCATGGCCAGATCATAGAACAAAATGTTCTTGCACTGAGGGAGTGACCGGATGGGGGCCCAAGGTCCATCTGCTGCCTTAATACTAAGTCTATAACTATATAGACTTATTTATTCCCACCTTTTCATAGAAAGTTCTTATTACATCCATAGATGCATGTGTTTAGCCCTCTTTGCCTTCTTGTGCTCTTTGCCTTCTCATTCCATCCTCTATTTCCTTCTGCCTTTCTCCCATCCCTCTTTTGTGGTCAGTCTTCATTTGAGTTTCACAACTTCCTCTCTGTTACATTACATTTACTTTGGCCCTACTAGGCCTCCTACCCTCACCTCCCCACCGACGTCTATTTTTTTAAAGGGCAGACTGAAATTTTGTCCTGCTCATTGAAGGACTGCATTCGATGCCATTCCCTCATATCTAGAATCCAGCACATTGCCTAGATAGTATCATGTGTTTCCCAAACATCTTTTGTATTAAACTAAAACTGGAATTTGGGGCCTATCACAGGAGATATGAAAATCAACATTGGGATTTCCAAGTCTTCACCTCAAAGCATAAACTCAAATCTGAGGAATAGGCTGACATCTCCATATCTTCACCAACAAGTAGGTGGCTGCCCATGGAAACTTGCAGTGGTTTTCCATCACAATCACCCTCAGTGGAAAAGTTCTAGGTCTGACGATTATAGATCAGTTGAGACAAACTCAACATTAACTTGCCATCAGGAAAAGGGAGCTCACACTGTTATTTGATATAGTGCTGACAAATTGCTTTAAAAAAATTAGGGACTCATACAACAATTATCACAATCCATACATCAATCAATTGTATGTTAAGCACATTTGTACGATTTTTGCTTTCATCTTTCTCAAAACATATGTTTTCTACTTAAACCCTTGGTATCAACTCCTCATTTTTCTCTCCCTCATGAACCCTTGATAATTTATAAAATATTATTATTTTGTCATATCTTACACTGTCCGATGTCTGCCTTCACCCACGTCTCTGCTGCCCCTACCCCAGGGAGGAGATTATATGTAGAACCTTATAATCAGTCCGCCCTTTCTACCCTACCTTCCCTCCATCCTCTTGGTATTGCCACTCTCATCCCTGGTCCTGAAGGGATCATCTGTCCTGGATTCCCTATGTTTCCAGTTCCTGTCTGCACCTTCTCTGGTCTAACAGAAGTTGTAAGGTAGAATTGGGGTCATGATAGTGAGGGGGAGAAAGCATTGAAGAACGAGGAAAGTTGTATGTTTCATCACTGCTACACTGCACCCTGACTGGTTCGACTTCTCCCTGCAACCTTTCTATAAGAGGATACCACACTACCTACACAAGGATTTTAGGTCCCCAATCTGTACTCCCCTTCATTTGCCATGAGTTACTTTTTTGTTCTTTGGTGCCTGATACCCGATTCCTTCAATATCCCATGGTCACACAGGCTGGTGTGCTTCTTCCATGTGGACTTTGTTGCTTCTGAACTAGATAACTGTTTGTTTATTTTCAAGCCTTTAAGATCCCAGATGCTATATGTTTTGATAGATAAGCAATATCGGCTTTATTCACCACTTTTGTTTATGCACATATATGTTTTCAGTGATTGTGTTAGGAAGGTGAGCATCATGGAATGCCAGTTTAATAGAACAAAGTGTTTTCTCATTGAGGAAGTACTTGAGTGGAAGACCCATGTTCATCTACTGCCATACTACTAACCCTATAAGTATATGTACAGAGATCTATTTCTCCATCATCGTATATGAATATATTTACCTATGTACATGCCTGTGACAGCATGTAGTGGGAAGTCAGCAGAAGGATCTGAGGGCCCATCCCCAATTTCAACTATGTGTATAGCAGCCCCTTCCTTCAGAATAGTTTACTGAAGATGCAGCTTTGGGAGAGGGACATGTCTGACCAGAGCACATGGGAGCAAATGAAGAGGGAGAAAGAGAGAGTGGAGTACATCCTGGCCCACCAAGTCTTGAGGACGATATCCCCACTCAGAATAGCCAATGCACAGAGAGGGCCAGATGGCCAGGCCCACTATAAGACACGACATCCCTCACTGACCCAAGGCTCTAAAGGGCACAACACTGGAGACACAAAGCCAGGATTGCACCCAGTCTGACCCAGTCTGACCTCACCACACAGAGGCAAAACAGTGGGGGTGTACAGCAGAGGAGCGGGGCGGGGGGGGGCAGAGCATAGCGGTCACTAGGGAGTTCCAGAGATGGATTTGGGGCCCAGGACGAGGCACCCCATCAGACTCAACTCGAGGACACTCCTAGAGGTCAATAAGCAGACCTTGAACTAGTTACAGGTTTTTCTTTATTATTATTACTGTCTACTTATTTATATATATATTTTTTGGACATTGTTTTTTTGCTATTGCCATTGTTTTGTTTTCTTTTGTTGCTTCATCTTGCTATGTCTTGTATTTGTGTGCATATTATTATCTCTGCAGGTTTATCTTGATTAGACAGGCTGGATAAACAGTCTGGAGGAGAAAATAGTGGGACCAAAGGTTCCGGGGGGACTTGGGAGAGGGTGAGATCGAAGAAAGAAGGTGGTGTTGACTAACCCAGGGACAGAGGAATAGCAAGTGACAAATTGCTTTTTTATAAGCTTCTCTTTGTCCTGATGAAGCCCTGGTGGTGTGATAGACCAATGATTGGACTGCTGACTATAAGGTCAGTGGCTCAAACCCATTACCCACTCCTCTGGTCAAAGATGGGGTTCTTGGCTCCTACAAATATGCAGAGTTTCAGCAACTATAGATGGGATCTTTGCAATGGGTTATTATCTCTCTTAAGGAGCCCTGCTGGTGGTGTGAGTTAAGCATCAATGGGGCTGCTCACCCGAAACACCAGTTGGTTGAACCTACCAGCCTCTCGTTAGGGGAAAGATGAGGGTGTCTGTGCTTGTAAAGATTGACAGTCTTGGAAACTTGATATGGGGTAGCTATGACTTAGAATCAACTCAAGGACTGTGGCTTTTAAAATCATGCTCTCACACAACTGCTGCCCTTTTGTGCTTCCCTTATTTCACTCAGCATTCTGCACTTCAGGTTCACCCCCCTTGTGAGAAGTTTTGGGGTTTTGTCCTTATTCTTTAATGCTGTGCAACATTCCACTGTATGTTTATACAACAGTGTGTCCATCCATTGATGAGTGATTAGGTTGTTTCCATTTTTTTTACTTGTGTTGATGCTGCCAGGAATGTGGGAACTGTCCTAGATGGAGTTCTCTAGAGAAGAAAAACCAGGGACACTTTTATGTATCTGTATGTGGAAGGAGATTTATCTCCAGAAATGACTCAACATAGTTGCAGCAGGGGGTATGTCCACTCTGACTCCAGTCAGATATAAGCTGGCCAGATATATTAAGTTTGAGGTTTCTCCTGACTCGTGTAGCAGTAGGGGCTGATGAACAGGATGCAGGAAGGTGAAGCAGGAAGACCACAGGCTGGAGTATGCAAAGCTGAATAAATCCAAGATCAATCAAATGAATCGAAGGTTGACAGTCCGATGATGGCTTTTGGATAGGCAAGAGATATGACTGGAAGTCAATAAAGCAGATGAAGTTTCCAGATCCAGCAGTAGAAGTGAGCTAGCTTCCACACACAGTCAAACTATAAGTGTAGGTCATGTCTCTCATGAAACCCCCCTCAATTGTATCCAGACTGTGACCTGATCAAGGAGGTGGCATCCTATCCCATTCTTCCTCAAAATGCTTGGGTGCTTCACATAAAATCCCATGATGGAGGCCAATCCCATTCTGTAAGCCCACACCACGGGAGAATCCTGGCCCAACCAAATTGACACAAAATCTAACTGTTACCGGTGTTCATAAGTCTATTTATCTCATGATTCTTATTTCTCAAGACAGTGGTTCTCAACCTTCCTGTGCTAGTCCAGGTAGACTAGAGAAACAAATTCATAAACATGCATATGTATATGAGGGATAGGTTTATATACAAGAGGAATGGAACATTGAGAAAGCATCCCAACCCAGTCCAGTCCAAGCCCACAAGTCTGATATTATCCCATATGTCCAATACCAATCTATAAAGTTTTATTCATATTCACGAGGCACATGCAATTGCCACAGGACAATCACAGGTCAGTGGATGCAGAGTCTTGTGTAGCCAGTTGCAGGAGAAGTATCTCAGCGCTGGCAAGGGTCTCCCTGTGGCTCCTCCAGTTTCCAGGGCTCAGGGCCTATCAGCATGCTGCCATGTGTCTTGTCAGCTCCAACATCTCCCAGGGAGTCAGCCTTGTGTCTGGCCAGGAGAGCATCTCCAAGGAACCGAGTCATATGTCTCTCACCTCCAAGGGGGAAATACAGCTGGATTTCCCAGAATTCTCCAGAGTAAGCCATGTCCAGACAGAGGTCTCATTGGCTGTCTCCAGATTGACAGGCTAGACCCCACCCCTGTACTCTCAATCCTTAAATTGACACGAGACAACATGACTGCCACACTTCCTACTGCCACAACTCTTTAATACAGTTCCTCATGTTCTGGTGCCTCCCAAGCATAAAGTTATTTCTGTTGCTACTTCATAGCAGCCATTTTGCTACTGTTATGAACAGGATGACCCCTGTGCAAGAGGCATTGTCCCCCCACAGGGTTGTGACCCACAGGCTGAGCAACGCTGCTCATAGGGTATGTACTAGTTGGTTTGCTGGACTTGAGGATATTTTTCTAGCTTTTTGGGGAAGTGTCATTGTGCTTTCCAAAGTTTTTGTACTGTTTTAAAGTTCCACTAACAAGGTATGAACAGCATGTCTCACCAGCATTTGTTGCCCTCTGTTTGTTGGGATTTTTGTTGGTTTGCATGTTTGTGGTTCATCTGTGCCATTGTTAACTGTGTGGGGAGGGATCTCTCTGTGCTTTGGCTTCTCATTTCTTAAATAATCAATGGCCCTGAGCATCTCTTTACGTATGTCTTGACCACCAAATGATCTTCTTCGGTGAAATGTCCACCTGCTCACAAATGAATTGTTTGTGTCTTTGTTGTTATTCTTTGCTACAGATTTAAAAAGTGTAGACCCTTGTCAGATATGTTGTTGGAACAAAAATTTTCCCAGTCTGTGGGTTTTCTTTGCACTCTCTTGAAGACTGTGGATGAATATAAATATGTGACATTTAGTCCATCTCTGTCACAGAGCTTATAGTCTGTTGTTTGTGCATATTTGATGTTCTGCTTATGTGATAAATGCAGACATCGTAAGGTCCCTCAAACAAGGATGGTGTGTTTTTCACCAATGTGTTTTCAACATGTAGTCCAGTTCTTAAGAAAAGTATACATTGAAGGAATACTAGCAGAGTGAGTGAGTGTTGATCCAATTATTAGAATGTGATTCTACTTTCTCTCATAGGCCTTTCATGCCATCACTGAACAACCCCAAACAAAAACAAAGACGCACCCTAAGTCAACTGAAAATGGGACAAGAATACAGCAGACTTCCATTGTTTTTCTCTGCCCATTACCTTTCCCTCCTTGTTCCAATACCTCCTGTCCCTGCCCCTTGGGAAATGGTTTCACCTAAGTTTTGAGTGTTGGCTTCCTTTCTGTGGGAGTTAGTAATCACAGTAGTTAAATTTTTGGCATGTGATCAGGTGATCAACCAGATAAATAGACCCAGGTGCCCAGATTGCACAATCCATTTGAGCTCAGCAACTCACATAAAGATTGGTAATTTGAACCAGCCTAGTCAGAGTGTGCCTGAAAGGTCAGGTGATCTGTTACTGGGAAGATCTCCCTATGGATCCATTCTGCTCTGTGAAACATGGGGTCAGTGTGAATCAGAATGCTAGAAGGTAATGAGTTGAGTTTAGGGCAGTGGTTCTCAACCTTCTTAATGCCAAGACCTTTTAATACAGTTCCTCATGTTGCAGTGACACCCCTAACCATAAAATTTTTTTCACTGCTACTTCATAACTATAATTCATAATTACTGGTATGAATTGGGCAATGCCTGTAAATGGATCATTTGACCCCCAAGGGGGTCTGATCTAGAATGTACATCATGTTAGTGGTCCTCCTTGTTCTGTAAATTTTCTGAAGTTTCAGGCCCCAAATTAATAAACTTTATAATTTTCTTCTCATCATCATTAGCTTTTGCAACTAAGTGAAGGCTGAAATAGAAAAGTGATTTGCCAGCTGACATAGGAAGATTATTATGCACAAGACCAGTTATCTGAATGAAAAAGATAAGACCATGTGAACTAGTCCCTTGTGAAGTATGTTTCCAGAGATTTACTGAGGATTGTGGTATTCTCCAATCTGCTTCTGGAGATCTTTTATAATAGGATAACCATCCATCTGTCCAGAGAGAAACGGTGTCCTACATGCTCCATGGGTGAGCAAGAGATTGGCATAACACAGGACAAGAAAACACTGATCCTTTGTCATGCTTTCCTCACCTACATGTCATTGCATTTGAAGTTAAGATATGTGCTGGTAGCCCCCAATCCAATGGCTAATTTCAATAAATAAATAACTAGTCAGTTCAGAAGACATTTAAAAAAAACCCGCCTAATTCCTGTAAGTCCTGGGCTCAGTTTATGAATTAATCTCAATGAAAACAGAAATAGAGTTTTCTTTATACCCTGGGATAACCTCATTTTCCACTCTTCTTTTTCATTCTGCAGTTGTTTGGGGCTTTCTTTTCAAGGATCAGAGCCCCCATGACAGTTTTGCAGGACAGGTGCCTTTTCTTAGTTGTCGTACCTCATGCCCTTTCTAGATTTTAGGGTCTCATTTATTTCCAGGGTAAGGATATCAAGGTCTAGTTGCTCTCAGTTCCTGACACCTGTGCCACCTGTCTACGCATTTTCATCTTGCTGAACCCACCCTACTCTTTAGCTCCCTGGAGACAGCTCATCGCACATGCCGAGAAAGCATGGGATCTCCAGTCATGTATCAGTGGTTGGACACGTCCTCCCGTACCCTCTCCCTCATCCATGAGTCGGTCTGCATGCCCTTGAACAAGGGCTAAGTTGTGTATCAGTGTTATTAGAGCACTTCCCTTGGTACATGCATGGGATTGATTATTTTTCCAGATAGTTCAAAACATCTGCTAGTGCCTGAAAACTCTCATTGATTTGAGTTGCCTGTTGGGTTATGTAATACTTACACTGAATCCACCAGGCTAGTTTCCAGTTTACTTCCAGATACAATTTAAGGGCCAATGGTAATCTACAAAAGCACATGGGATTTGGATTTTGGCAATCTTGAAGACAGCCTTGCTCTCTACGCGTCATCTTGATGGTTGATGTAAGCCAACAGGTCTTGAATGTTACCTCCTGCAAGCTGGCAGTTCCTAACTGATTAGCTTCAACTCCGGAATTGGCTTCTGCCCATTGGTCTGATGAAGCCAATGTCTGTTTTCTTTAAGGTCACAATTCTGAGCATACTGAGATCATTAAAGGGGCAATGAGATGTTTTCTGTATGTGACATTAGAGAGTCCTTACTACAAAAAAATAACTTCTTGTAAACATTTTGTAAAAAAAAAAGGTTTACAGGCAAATCGGTAAACCAATTTGTGACACCATTCTAATTACTATGTATACTCATGCATGAGCCAAGTTTTTTCAGCACATTTTTAATGCAGTCTTTGTGGTAAAATTAGATGTCTTGGCTGATATGTGGGTCAGTTTATACTTGAGTATATTTGGTAGTCCTTAAAGAACTCTTTCATAGGTGGGGGAATATAGTCATAGGATTAAGATATAGGTGTTACTTAACTGCAATTGTTAGGCATGGAGTATTGTTGTGTGTTCACTTAGAGATGATCATGTTTAAAGGAGGCTTTGGCACATTAAATTGTATGCATTTTAGTTTTATCCTGTTAGGGACAGATATGATTTTATTATTGTTTGAAAATTACCTATGGTTAAAGAGTTCTGTGAACGTGTCAAGGGGTGGTCTGTGCTAATTACATAATCCGGTGTCAACTTTATACTATTAAGAGTGAAGGGGTGGAGTTTGGTCTCTCAATTAGGTCCCAGTTTGCTGAGCTCATTTGGAGATACTATGGAGATAAATAGCTCATTGAAGACATAGCTCTTCAGGACGCAGACTCTCCCTGTAATTCATTCCTGTGGACAAATCAGATAGAACCACACTGATGCAGCCAGAATGCTGGAGCTGGAGGACCCATGTGGAGACCCACACCAGTATTCAGATGTTTCCACCACCCCTGGATCCACAAGACTTTCCACCCACTGAGCTGTGATCTTCCTATCCAGTGCCCCTGCATGCATTGCATGAGTCTGAAGAGGAATCAGACTCAATTAGACTAGTATCAGACATGTAGATGGATATTGGACTTATAGACTTGATTTGGATAGGACTGAGGTGTTTTCTTAAGGTATAATTGTTCTTTGATCTAAATTTCTCTCTTACACGTATAGGAATACTCTGGATTTTGTTTCTCTAGTCAACCCACACTAGCACAAACTCCAAAAATAATGAATTTGAGAATGTCTTTATAAAGTCTCTCTTACATTCAAGGAGTAGATTCCACCTCACAGCAATCCTCTAACAGAGGTCAGAACTGCCTCAGTGGGTTTATGAGACGAACTCCTTCTTGGGAGTAGAATGCCTTGTCTTTTTCATGCACAGTGGCTAGTGGTTTCACACTACTGATGTTGAGGTTAGCAGCACCACGTGTTAGCATTAAGCCACTAGAGCTCCTATTAAAGAGGTGACTGAAGCTTATTTAGCTTAACAGCCACAATGTCGCACCACACATGACAGAGTAGAAATAGACTGTAGGATTTTCTAGGTTCTAATCTTTATAGGGGAGCCCTGGTGGTACTGTATATGAAGCAGTGGACTATAAATCCCAAGTTTGGTAGTTCAAAACCACTTTTCTCTAAGTGAGGTTATCGATCTGTTCTTGTAAAGATGTACAGTTTTAAAAGCCCTATGGGGTTCACTGTGAATCCAAAGGGACTTGATGGTAGTTTGTTAGCTTTTTAAAAAAAACTTTGGTCATCTTTATAGGCACAGATGACTCCCATGGAATTTCTGAGAAGGCCTACCCACAAATCCTTTGGCTAGGAGTGAGTGATTTACCTTCACACTGCCAGGGTTGCTTCAGTGTATAAAAGAATTGTGATTAATAAAAATGATGGACTTGTGCTTTCTCTTGATGATCCTAGAGTTGTTTCATGAGTTTTTGTCTCAATTAAATAACTTATATCACAAAGAAATTCCTGTTAAACTTTGATGCCATTTTTTGAAAAAAAACTATTCTATATAACCAAAGAACCCTAGTGGGCTTCACATTATACTGCTATCCAAATTTACCCTTCCCCGTGTTTCTTCTTCTTTAAAGAGTTATAGTCTCAGAAATCGACAAGGACAATTCTATGCTGCCCTATGGGATCCCCATGGGTAGTAATTCACTCAATGGCAGTGAGATTTTTGGTCTGTGTAACCAAAAGTGCTTCCCCACCCTCCTTGTTTGGAATAGGACTTAAAATATTTAAAATATCTAAATCAGTTTCAGTCCTGTACAACATTAATACAGATCAAGTATTTTAAAATATTTATGATAAAGAAAGTGATTCCATCTGGGTAGGGAATTTATTACCAGAATATTTTACCAATTTGAATTGAAGCCACCACGAGATTAATTTCTTCTCTGCCGCTGGAATATCAATGTGTCATGACAGCTGCTTTCTGTAACCACAGTACCCTGATTTGCATGTGGTATCTTTTGCTCAATGAGATCACATATATCAGAGGGATTTTGAATGGCTTTAGCAACAAACAAAGATTGATTAGCAGTGCAAATGCCAAAGAGGGATTTCTTATTATAGCAAAGGATTGGTGAGTGCCTGTTTTGAAATCAACAGTGGTTTGTTTAGGGATTTCAGAGAGACAAACATGAATTTTAGAAGAACTTATGTTGAGGAGAGAGAGAGAGATTAAAAGAATGACAGAGTAGGAAAGGGTGTCCCTCAAATCAAACATGTGTTCTCAGATTTATTAATGAAGAAGACAACAAACACTCTCTTTGGATTACATGCTCTTCCAACAAAGCTGAAAGTTGGCAAGATGAACATTATGACAGCAATGACATGTCATGAAAGAAGTACAATAATTAAGAGATTGGTGTAACACAATTGGAGTCCAAGGGAAGGTACGGTCAGTGCAGCTGCGATGTGAGTATTAAAGGATGATCCAAAGTTAGCTCTCCAAACAAACTAAAAGTTATGCTTCGTTTGTGGAGTAACCCATATAATGGAAAGGAAAGCAACTCAAGCAAAAGGTATTGTAGTCCTGAGAGTATGATGATCATTAAAATAACTGCCCTTTAGAAGAGGATAAGGTGAGTACTATTCAATCTGAAACCAATCCTGAATAAAAATAATCTATAAATCAAAGAGTGTCAGATCAAGCTCTTATGTTAGGTTTGATCTTATTTCCTTAGTGGCGCTGTAATACCAACCCCTCTGTTAGCTACTGCTGCCTGCTGCTGCCGAAACACAAGTACTAGTGTGTGGGAGAGCCTTCAAGAACAGACAGCTATCTTCTCAGTTTTAGAGACTGAAAGTCCAATTCAGGCTCTTGACTGCATTCATCCTTTTTTTGGTTGAGAGCCTTGGGTATTCTCTGTTTCCTTGGCTTATCAATGGTCTTTATTTTGTCTATGTATAACCAGGTGGCCTGGTGTGCAACAGAACAGAACACCACCAGGTCCCCTGCCTGCCTCACAAGTGTGTCTTATGTTTGAGTCCATTGTTACAGGTGCTGAGTCCATCCATCTTGTCAAGGTCCTTGCCTTTTTCTTTCCCTCTCCACTTTCGCAAGCATGGGGTCCTCTTGCAGGGACTGGTCTCTCCTGACTTGTTCAAAGTCTTGCTATCCTTGCCTCTTAGTAGCAAATTTGGCCAGATGTCTTCCAAGATGGATCTGTTTCATCTTTTGGAATTCCCGATACTTTCAATATTCTTCACTAATCCCATAGCTCAAATGCATGATTTTTCATTGGTCTCCCTTCATTAGTATTCAACCTTCACATTCATTTGAGGCTATTGAAAACAACTTGGCTTGTATTAGGGTTACTCCAGTCTTCAAAGAAACATCTTTCCTTTTCAACACTTTCAAGAGCTCTTGCGCAGCAAAATTACCCAATACAGTGTGACTTTTGGTCTCTTGACTGTAGCTTCCATGAACACTGATTGTGACTCCAAAAAAGACAAAATCCCACACAACTTCAATTTTTTGTTGTTGTTGTTGTTTTTGTTTTGTTTTTGTGGGCATCACTGCCTCTGGTGGTTGGGGGCGCTCCCCAGTGCTGCTCCTAAGAGCCGCCGCTGGATTTGAACCGCCAAGCCTGCGGGCCGCAGTCCCAGTCCCGCACTCAACCACTTACGCCACCGGGGCTCAGCCCAGAACTTCAATTTTTTCTCTCTTTCATAACATTGGTACAATTGTGAGGATTTGGATTTTCTTTATATTGAGTTATAATCCACAGTAAGGTCACAAGCCTTGATCTTCACCAGCAAGTGCTTTAATTCCTCTTCACTTTCAGCGAGTAAGAATGTGTGATCTGCAAATCTGCCTTCCTCCAACACTGATTCTCAATTTCTTATTGATAGAGTCCAACTTGGCTGATTTTCTCAGCATACAATTTGAATTACTATAATGAGAAGATGCAATACATTTCCTCCAATATATAACCCATCTATTAGTCTCTTGTTCTATTCAAACAATTGCTTCTTGATCCATGTACAAATTTAGCATGAGCACAATGAAGTGTTCTGGAAGCCTTATTCTTCTCAAGGTTATCCATAGTTTCCTATGATCCATACAGTGAAATGACTTTACATAGTCAATAAAACACAAGTAGACATCTTTCTGGTATTCTCTCCCTTTGTCCCAAATCCTTTTGACTTCAGCAATGGTAATATCCCTTGTTCCAAGACCTCTTCCAAATCTTAGCTGAATCTTGGTCAATGTGCTGCTGCACCCATTGCTGCATGATCTTCAACAAAATTTTCCTTGCATGTGATATCAGTGATATTGCTCTGTAACTAGAACACTATGCTGGGAGGTAAGCAAGCCAAAAGAGGTGAACACGGGCTAGTTGTGGATGAAAGGAGGAGGATGAATAAGTAGTGGTTGGTTGGTTTTGTCTGCCTCAAGAGTAATTAATTCAATGGAGAGAAACATTGGGCCTTGAAAGTTATTTAGGAGACAAGAGAACTAATCTCAAAATCTCAGTGTTGTTGTTGTCCATCAAGTGAGTTCCAATTCAGAGCCACCTCTGAAGAAGAAAACACCCCCTTGACCTGTACCATCCTCACAATTGCTATGTCTGAATCCATTGTTGCAGTCATTGTCAACCATCTCCTTGAAGTCTTCCTCCTTTTTTTGCTGCCCTTCTCATTTACCAAGCATGACATCCTTCTTCAGGGAAGATCCTTTCTAATAAAGTGTCCAAAGTATATGAAGCAAAGCTTCACCATTCCCGCTCCTAAGGAGCATTCTGGCTGTACTTCTCCCAAGACATGTGTGCTTTCTTTGCTTTTAGCATACCATGGTACTTTTAATCATCTTTGCCAACACAATATTAATCTTACCGATAATAAAATCACATGGTAGAAGCAAGCCTATCTTAGAGATGCTTCTTCTCTCACACACTATGAATTTAAGATTCAGGAAGTTCTGAAACTTTTCCTTTCACATTAATTTCAAGCACTTTTATGAGGTCAAGCATCAATGCTCGTGCTTCTCGGCTTTAAATGACCATTTTAAAAATAAAACACACCAGTAAAAAAAGTGCTTTTCTAGCTGAAATTAGGCAATTTATAAGGAAGGGCACATTTTATATTAGGAGCCATTAGGAACTCTTTACACGAGTTATTAATATTTAATTTCCTGTTTGGTACAGAGATGACATGATAAAATGAAAGTTGATCAACATTTTCACCCTGGTTTAAATATTTCATAATTTTCACCATCAAATTGCATCATATATTCCAGTGATTTTCAATATTATTTATAGCTAGGGGTCCAGAGGAAAGCAACATTCAGCCATAATTCTTTTTCTTATTTTCAGAAAGGAAATGATAGAAATGATAAACTCTTAAGTGACTCCCAATCATAAATGTCTGTTTCCAAGTTTATCCTAATGGTAATGTCCTGTGAACAAGTTAGTAAAACAGATGTAAGAGTTGGCTTCACATTCCTCTCAAGTGCTGCAGAGTCTGAATACTTGGGGCTGGGGAAATAATGAAAAGTTAGGAAGGAGCTCCTGGTCTTCCCTGACCAGAAAAAGCAAAACACATCTTCTGGATTCTTCGTCTGACTCATAGGATATGATTTAAGGATCCAGGAACAACTCGATTTCTAAGAATATTGGCTTTAAAGGTGATTAAGATTTGGCTTCTCATGCTTTCTGGGAAAAATGGCAATGCCTTCAGGAGAAAATCATGCTGCTGGTTTACAAAAGGGAAAAAGTGACTAGCATTCCTGAAAACATTCTCCCTGAAGATTTAGCTATATTAAAACTGCCCTGCCTTCTCCATACTTTGTGTCTCCAATAGTAGTGACAGGATTTAACCCCAAAGCTTGGTTGTAATTTGCTAGTAGATGGTGAGATTCCAACTTGGTAGATGTTCACAAGTGAATTTAGGATGGGCTGGAAAAGGGAGGTGTTTGGACCTCTGCTTCATCAGTGAGATTTCAGAGAAATCTGTGTTAGCATTTAAATTAACTGCTGTTTGTTAGGCATAAATACAAGTTGGGGCAATGGTGTATGTGTTAGTCCGGATAGACTAGAGGAACAAATTTCAGAGACATGCATATAGGTATAAGGAAGGGGTTTATATTCAAAAGAAATGTGACCCTAAAAAGGCATCCCAATCCAGTCTAGTGCAAAGTCATAAGTCTAATAATAACCCATATGCCCAAAATCAGTCTATAAAGTCTGCTTCTGACTCAGGAAGTCACAGGTCAGTGGGTGCAGAATTCTGACGCTGGCAGGGGTCTCCCCATGGCTGCTCGCTTCCAGGGCTCAGGTCCATCCAGCTTCAGGTGCCACTCCAGCTTCAGAGGTCTGTATTCATCAGGGCAAAGTCGTGTGGTCTCTCCAACGGCTACTCCAGCCTCCCAGCCGCTGCCATTCTGTGTTGCCTGTGGTTAATCATCTCTCTAACTAACTCCCAACAACTGGGGAAGATAGCTTCTCACCTTCACGAGGGCAATACCGCGAAATTTCCCAGGAGTCTCAAGTGAAAGCCATGTCAACACAGAGGCCTCATCGGCTACTCAATGGCTTTCTCCAGATTAACAGACCAGACTCCACCCCTACATTTCAATTATAAAATTAACATAAGCACATAACTGCCACAGTGTGGATGGGGAGGAGATTAGCATGGAGGACAGTAAAGAGTATCTATTAAGTATGTATTAAAGACACAGAAAAGTCCACAGAGCCTAATCTTCATATTATAGTTCTTCTTGTTTTGTTTTTGGTAAGTACTCTCAAGTCTATTCCAAATTATTGTGGCCCTGTGCCCAACAGAATGAAGCACTGCATGGGTCTGAGCCATCTACACAATTGTTGTTTAAGTCCATTGTTGCAGTCACCGCGTCAATCCACCTTATCGAGGGTCTTCTTTTTTTTAGTGCCCTTCTACTCTACCAAGAACGATGTTTCTTTTAAATAGTTCACCTCATAAAACCAAGCTCACTGCCACTGAATCGATGCCAACTCATAGTAACCTTACATAACAATTTAGATCCGCCCCTGTGGGAGTAGAAAGTTTGTCTTTCTCCCTGTTGGTGGGCTAGTGGCTTGGAACTGCTGACCTTACACTTAGCAGCTCGAACATAACCACTATGCCACAAGAGTCCCTTAGTTAGCCTAAATATTGTATCACAGGGACTACTTGCTCACTCAAACACCATTGAGTATTATCCCAAGGGGCTGACTGTGGGAAATTCTTGAGTCAAACTTGTTGAGATAAGAATGAACCTAAATTCCAGATAGTCACCAAGCATTTGCTTTAAAGTTAGTGTGCTAGTTTTAGTCGGTGTGTTCAGAAAGGAACATTTCCCCCTCAGAGACTGGGATCTGTAGCTCCCCTGTGGAGTCCAAAAAGTCATTTCAGAAAGAACCTGGGATTACCTGGGGCTAGTTGAGTTGGGAGGAAGGACAACTCAAGCAAGGAAGATGTCTCTCATTCAACGGAAGAATCACCAATGACAGCGCTGTTCATTCTGTTATCTCTCCCCTTCTCCTTGATCCTAGTAGGGTAAATATCTTTGTGCAACCTCGATCCTTTGCTTTAGGTCAACCATCTTCTGATTGTTCTAATCAATATGCTTCTCATTCCTCTAGCAGGATAGGTTTCATTTCTCATCAATTCTCAAAGCTTATCACTAGTACAGAGCTTGTGTTGGTGCCCAGGGTGCCATATTCTGACCTTCACTTCTCTGTCCATTTTCTGTCTTTGTGGACTCTAGTCATCTTGCTTTCTTAAAGATGAAAACAGTGTGGCTCTACCACTGTGAGAATCCCTCAGTTCTGGCTCACCACTGCCCTTTTCCTCCCTGTTCGTGTTCCCAGGGTCTTTGCTGATTCCACATATGATGGTAATTACTAAGAAGAAAAGAAATGATTCCCATGGTGGTTCATTCTTGGCTGTAGGCACAGCTTTTTCAACTTCCCAGTGCAATTTTAACTCAGAATGACCCTATAGGACAGAATACAAAAAACTCCAAGAATTTTCTAGGTTGTAATCTTGCTGGGAGAAGATCACCGAGTCTTTTCTCCTACAGAGCAGTTATTAGGTTTGAGATACTGACTTTTCAGTTCACATCAAGCATTTAATCATTAGGCTACCTGGGATCCTGACCCACATCATCACCCACTGACACCAAGTTAATTTTGACTTACAGCCACCTGGAGGGCAAAGTAGGACTGCTCCATAAGGTTTCAAAGATGTGACTCTTTATAGGAATGGGGAGAGGGTTTGAAGCAATGGCCTTTCAGTTAGCAACTCAGGACTTAACCCACTGTACTACTAATGCTCTCTACTCCCATTCCCTCTTAGAAGAATCAAATTTATATGATCTTCCCCTCACCCTTTTAAATTTCTCCAGAAATAATTGTGTTAGCATATCTCCCATATACTATAGGTCTGTTTTCTCTTTTATCTATTATATTCATTTCATTGGGATTAGCCAACAAAACCTACAATCATCAACATACTGATATAAAGCATTGAGCAGCCAATAATAAAACCTGGTCTTTATCGTTGAGGATTTGGGAGTCTAGAAGAATTATATGTCAACAAGTATATTAGACTGGGTGTTCCAGAGAAGCAAAACCAGTGCACAACCATATGTATGTCCATAGAAAGATGCTTATATCAACCCAGCATTCTGTGATGCTCACCTTCCCTGACACAATCGCTGAAGACAAAATGCATGTATAAGCAAATGTGATGAATAAAGCTGATGGTCTCTGACTCAAAAGATAAAGCATCTGGGGTCTTAAAGGCTTGAAGATAAACAAGCAGCCATCTAGTTGAGAAGCAACAAAGCCCACGTGGAAGAAGCATACCAACCTGTATAATCATGAGATGTTGACGGAATCAGGTATCAATTATCAAAGATCCAGAACAAAAAAACCATATCTATGTGGATGAGGGTGAGGGTGGAATGAAGGTACAAGGCCCATCTGTAGACAATTGGACACCCCTTACAGATTGGTCACAAGGAAGAGATGCCCCAATGAAACTTACAATTTTCCTCTAGTTCTTTAATGCTTCCTCCCCCTAATCCCCCACTATCATGACCCCAATTCTACCTTACAAATTCAGTTATCCCAGAGCATGAACACTGGTACAGATAAGAGCTGGAAACACAGGGAACCTAGGGCAGATAAACCCTCAGGACAAAGAGAGAAATGATGCCAGGAGAGTCAGGGGAGTCACCAGGAGGGTAGGGGTAAGGTGGGGGAGGGTAGGAAGGGGGGAGGGAGAGGAAAGGGGAAACTGCTGACAATGAGCTACGTATCACCCTCTCCTAGCAGAACAGACAAAGAAAAGTGGGTGAAGGGAGACATTGGTCAGTGGTAAAACATGAAAAAACAAACAATAATTTGTGAACTATCAAGGGCTCATGAGGGCAGCAGGGTTGGGGAGGGGGAAAATGAGTTGATAGCAAGGACTCAAGTAGAAAGAAAATGCTTTGAAAACAATGATGGAAATTTATGCCCAAATGTGCTTGATACATGGACGGATATATGGATTGTGTTAAGAGCTCTTGAGCCCCCCATCAAGTAAAATTTAAACTTTAAGGAGAGGAAAAATTTTTTAAAAATAGATACAGCTTAACAGTGGGGAAAAAAATGTTAAAAGGCAAAGATGTCACCTTGAGGATTGAGATGCACATTATAGTGTTTTGAACCACACCATATACTTGTGAAAAGCAGAAAATAAAAACGATGAAAGAGGACAAAATCAGAAGAGGAACCCATGTCTCACACAGTTGTAGAGGGGGGTTAAGTCCAATGTAGTGGCAGGGATCGGTAAACCAGGAAGCAAGAAGTCTATAGGCTGCTGGGTGTAAAGTGGAATGGCTCCAAGGTAGGCTGTCTGCTAATGACTCCTGGGAGCGGCAGTAAATACGGCAGGAAGTGGAGGAAACAGTTGCGAGAGCTAACAGAACTGTATTCAGGCTACCTGATCTGGAAGCCATTTCTATAGACTCGGGTTGTGTGTTCCCAGAAAGGAACGTTTTCAGGCCCAGAGGGAAGCTGTGGTCAAGGTGGGAGGCTGTGGAAGGAATTCTTGCACACCACTGTGGCCAGCAACATGGCCTGATATTGCACTTGCTGCTGTTCTGATGAGGTGGAGCCCATATACCCCCAGACCTGGGCCTGGTGCGCCAGAAACCCCATTCACCAGAACCCAGCTCCAACCTCAAGTAGATCGAGGGCTGTGTAGATGAGTGCAATTGGTCTCTAGGTGGGTCAGGTTGGTAGCTCCGTTGTTCACCAAAAGAGCATGTTTAAAAGGGAAGATCCCATTGTCCGTGTTGTCAGTCACAAATGTGAACACGTGGCTTACCCTGAACAAGCAGAGCTGGCAATGGCTAGGGCACTTCAGGTGAGCCAACAATCCACCCACTAACCTCTCCTTTCCTTATTTTTGTTCAGCTCCTTTTCCTAGTCCATGCTTAACTCATTTCTGCATCCTTATCTCTGAAGTTCAGAGTTCCAGAATGATCATCTTTATCAAGTTTCATTTGATCTCTAATGTCTTTGTTACAAAGAATCTGGGTAACATGTTTGCCCAGTTCAGTACCTTGCCAGAATCTCCTACATCCTTTGATTTCTTGGCTGCTGTTAATATGTGCAGAGAAATTAGTGGTTGGGTTTCCTGGGTCTAGAAAGGCTCAAGTTGTCCTCCACATGAAGAAAATATGATAGTACTTTCTTTCTTCTTTCTTTCTTTCATAGTGGTTTCTTAAAGGATACATAGAAAGTCTTCTAATAAAGAAAAGTCTATACATTTGGATCTTTTAAGAGCCAGGTGTGAGATTGAGGGTGGAGGGTAGAAATAAGTCCTGCATCGGTGGGGACCTATATTTCTTACTAATCTAGTCATATCAAACCCAATCAAAACTCACTATCACTGAGCTGATACAGACTCACAGTGACCCTATAGGGCAGGGTAGAACTGCCCCTGTGAGTTTCTAAGACTGTAACGATTTATTGGAGCGGGAAGCCAGTCTTTCCCTGCTAATCTGCTGGTGGTTGAAAACCGCTGACTTTACAGTTAGCAGTCCAACATGTAAGCTCCCCCACCAGGGCTCCTAACCATACTTAACCATATTAGTAGAGGACATTGGAATCTATAGAACTAATGCCTTCCTGATAGTACTTTTTCTTCCTTTCCCCCACAAACCCTTCTGTAACGTCTTGCTTGTGTTTTTTTGTATTATGGGCTTGTGAGAAAAAAAATAACAGGACATAAAATAAAGCTGCCATTAGAAAATTAAAAATAATGCTTTGCAAATCAAGAAGAGTCCATTGGCCAAAGCACCCATTTCCCATGTCTGCTGTCCATATCTGGTTTGTTCATCAAAGTTACTCTTTCATTATTTTACAGTCTGGCTGCACACTACTACAGCAAAGCCAGGATACACTGAACATTTATATGAGAACTTGAAGAATTTGGTTCCAGAAAGAAAATGTTAAGTGTACCATCTAGGGGCGGGGGCTGCAAAAAGTGCATGGAAAGGGGGAACAAAAAGATAACAGATTGTTCTCAGGAAGTTTTTCAAGGCCCCTCTTATTAGCAAATAACAACAGATGGTGGTCCGATGCGCGGGAACAGGATGGATGTGAAAATGTGGGTGTTTTTGCAGTTTAAGAGCCATGGCTGTGCTCACTCCTCAGAACTCCAAGTATTTGAAGGTATTAAGAGATATTTAATCAAGCTCTCCTTGTATGTGTCATCAAAAATACTTAGCTGCAGAATTCATGTAGGCAAACTGCCAGCCTTTAGTAGCTTCTGCAGATGAGCCAAATACAACTGTAAATGAACTAGGAAGTTCAGTGGCTGGATTTTCAAATTATCACATATATGCTAAGTAACAGATTTAGTCATCCACAAAGGCAATGTCAGGGATGCACCCGTGACTGGGCAGGACAATTAGTCCAAGAGGTTGGGAATACATTCCTATAGGAACTATCATCTGAAGGCAGTGATTCTACCCCAGCCCCCAACACAGAGACACTTTCAGCTGAAGTAAATGCACTCTGTAAGGAGAGAGCTGATTTTCTGGGTTGGTGTTTTGCCCGTTAAAGGCAAAAGCGAGGGACGCAGAAGTTCAACATGGTCTCTGATCATGGGAACTAATCTCTGTAAAGAGGAGAGTGAGATGAAGAGGGCAACAAGAGGCCGTGTAAGATTGTGCATTTACTAGGTAGTGTGTGCTCGCTGGTGAATACTATAAAAAATATCACATTGTTGCTATTGCGATTAGGTGCTGTTAAGTGGGTTCCAAACCAAATCGGGCCGGGCACACCAGAAGAAACAGGACGTGATCCTGCACCAGCCTCACAATGTTCCTCTACTTCAGTCCATTGTTGCAGTCGTTCTATTGATTCATCTGATCAAGGGCTTTCTTCTTTTCCCACTGACCCTGCACTTTACCAAGCAGGATGTCATTTTCCAGGGACCCCATTGTAGTCGTGTGATCATGGAGAAAAATACAGTTGAGTGGTGGTCATGTGGAGAGGAAAATGTTGTTTGGTACTCTGGAGTCAATTCAAATCCCTGGCAACCTCAGATACAACATGACAAAGCACTTCCCAGTTTCAAGTTAGTTTGTTTGTTTTTGGGGGGGGCATCACTGCCCTCTGGTGGTGGGAGAAGGAGGCCCAGCCTTTGCTCCTGTGGAGCTGCTGCTGGAATTAAACCTCCATCCCAGTGGGCCACAGTCCCGCGCACAACCACTAGGCCACCGGGACTCAGCCCCTTATGCCATTCTTATAATCTTGATTGTGATATTTGAGCCTATTGTTGAAACCTTGGGCCACTGTATCTCATCAAGGATCTTGCTGTTTTATATTGACTGCTTGATTTACCTTGTTCAGGGCCTGATCTCCCTTGATACTGGTCCAGAGCATGTGAGCCAAGCCTCCTCATCCTCATTTTCATGGAGCATTCTGACTGTATTATTGTGAGTGAAGACTTTCTTGTTTATTCTTCAGGCAGTCCATGGTTCTTCCAGTATTCTTTGCCAACACAATAATTACAATGCATCCATTTTATAATAATACCTCATTAACTGCTGCTTCCATGAGTGTTGAGTGTGGGATGAAATTCTTGACAACTTCCATCCTTTCTGTTTATCACAATGTTGTCTATTGGTCTATTTATGAAGCGTTTTGTTTTCTTTGGGTTGAATTATAACCCACACTAAAGGTTGTAGTCTTTGTTCATCAGTAAGGTCTACAAGCTCTCACTGCTTTCTGGTCACAAGGTTTGTGCCATCAACATATTACAGGTTGTTGATAAGTTTTCTTCCAAATTTTGTGCCACGCTTGCCTCTACACAGTCGATATCATTGACTTTTTCATACAAATTGAATAAGTATGGTAAAAGAAAAAAACCTTGGAGAACAGGTCTTGAGTGGAAGTGATAGTGGGTTTCAGTGATAGAATGTAGAGGCTGATGTGAGTTGTTAGCTCAGGTGGGGTAGAGAATATGCTCATTGGATAAAGGAGATTTTGTAGTGAGCGGGAAGGAGTTAGGGACAATGATCTGCCTACATACTGAAATCACTGAGACTATTGACAAGACTCAATCTTAAGGGTTGCAATGAATCAGCCCCTAAAATCTTCAAGACATGAGTCCTTTTGTCTTCCAAAAATAAGATGAATATATAAATTTTGTCGAGAAAAACTTTTTTGATTCTTTCACTGTGTCAAAAATTAATGACTTCCCTCAGGTTTTCATTGTCTTGCACTAATGCACCAAAGGCATCTAAACCCAGCCACTTGATTTATCCCAACTTCTTGATGTCTAAGTTATAGCACCAGGCAGTTAAGTGCCTTCTATCTGTACCATATGCCAATGAATCACTGGACAATTACACCACTACCACATGCTACAATCTACCAGTCGTGCACTTTCCAATGATAAGCGGCAAGCACCCAGCCCCTTGTGCATACAGCATATCCAAACCAAATGGGATACATCAAAGACAGTTATCAGAGCATGATGTCTTGATAGTGATAAAGGAAGAAAAAAGAGAGACTTATGTTTGATAACCTATCACAAAACTTTCAGCAGTTGGAATAGAATTAACAGAATATTCCAATAGTAAAAGAAAAGAAATACAAATCAGGATGAAGATAAATAAGTAGGAAAAATAATGGAAAAATTCTACTCAGTAAAAAGCTGATTCTTTGAAAGGAGTAATAGAATCGAGAAACCGTGGGCAAACATAAGGAAAGTTCAGAAGGAGCAGATATCAATATCCAGGGTGAGGGATGAAGCAGGGAAAATTACCATGGACTCTAATGAAATTAAAAGACTAATTACACAGTATTGCAAAGGACTGTATTCCAAGGAATACAACAACTTGGAAGATGTGGACAAATGCTTGAAAAAGAAACCTTCCCCAGATTATCTCATATAGACATCAGTAACTTGAACAGACCTATAACAAAAGAAGAAACAGATAAGATTATCAAGGAACTGCCAACTAAAATAAAAAGGCCTGACCTAGATGGCTTTCCAGGAAAATTCTATGAAGCATTCAGGGGAGCACTGACACCAATTCTACCTGAACTCTTCCAGAACATAGAAACAGATGGTAAACACCCAAAATGAAGCTACTATAACATGAACACCAAAGCTAGGCAAGTTTCCCACAGAACAGAGGACTACAGATTGATAGTCCTCATGAAAACTGATGCAAAAATTCTTAACAAAATGTTGGCCAATAAAATACAAAAGTTTAAAAAATACAGAGGTATATAAATATAATAATCCATCAGGAGTATGGCAGTGATGTAATTATGTTAATTTCATGATTGAGATGTAGAGGTGGAGTCTAGCCTGTTAATCTGGAGAGAGCCATTGAGTAGCCAATGAGGCCTCTGTGTGGGCATGGCTTTCTCCTGAGACTTCTGGGAAATCTCATGATATTTCCCTCGTGAAAATGAGAAGCTATCTCCCCAGTTGTTGGGAGTTAGTCTCAGAGATGATGAATTACAGAAAAGATGTCAGTGTCTGAGGAGCTGAAGGAGCTGGAGAAGAAGCCATATGGCCTTACCCTGATGGAACCAGACCTCTGAAGTTGGAGAAGCCACTTGGAGACCGCTGCCAGCACTGAGTTGCTTCTACCACCGCTGGATGCTGTTGATGGACCCTGAGCCCTGGAAATGAGGAGCCATGAGGGGACCCTTCCAGAGCTGGGACTCTGCACCCACTAGCCTGTGACTTCGTGAGTTGGAAGGAGACTTTATACACTAGTATTGGACATATGAGCTAATATCAGACTTGATTTTGAACTGGACTGGGTTGGGATGCTTTCTCAATGTTCCATTTATTTTGTATATAAACTGTACCTTTATATCCATATGCATGTCTATGATTTTGTTTCTGTAGTCTACCCAGACTAACACAATGACTAAGTGGGAGTCATACCAGAGACTTAGGAATGGTTCAACATGTCAAAATCTGTCAACATTGTCCATCACATTGACAAGAAAAAGGACCAGAACCACATGATCATATCAATAGACACAGAAAAAGCATTTGACAACATTCAACACCCATTGCTAATTAAGGCACTACAGCAAATGGATTGGAAGAAAATTAGATCAATATGATAAAAGCATATATGAAAAAACAACAACTAGCATTACAATCAATGAAGAAAAGACAAAAATATCCCCAATGATAAAGCAGACCAGACAAGGATGCCCCTTATCCCCACTTTTATTCATCATTATCCTGGAGGTCCGCGCTAATAATAAAAGGCAACCAATGGATATCAAAGCAAAGAATAAGTGAAATTATCATTCATTGAAGAGAATATTATTTTTTATATCAAGGACCCCAAAAGCTCCACAATAGGAGTGTGATCGTGAATATGGTAAAGTGTCACAAAACAAGATCAACAAGCAGAAGTTGATTGAATTGCTATATAAAACTGATGGAATTACAGAAAAAGAGGTCAAGAAATTACTACATTTAGCAGTAGCCAAGAATAAATTGAAATATCTACACATATACTTAACAACAGCAACAAAGAGATCAGTATGAGGAAAACTACAAAACATATTAATACAAGTAACCCAAAGGGCCCTTCACAAATGGAAGAATATCCCATGCTCGTGGATTGGAAGACTCAATATTGTAAAGTTAGCAATCCTACCTAGGACACTATATAAGTTTAATACTATCCTGATAAAAATACCAGCATCTTTTTCTCAAGGAAATGGAAAGAACTGAATATCAACTTCATAAGGAAAGAGAAGAAACTCAGAATTGGCAAACAATTCCTCAAGAAAAAAAATAAAATGGGTGGACTTACATTACCTGACTTTAAAACTTATTATCCAGCCACAGTTGTCAAAATAACATATTACTGGTATAATGATGGACTAATGGATAGGAACAAATATCCATAAATAAAACAGCAGCATACAGACAATTAATTTTGGATAAAGATCTCAATACATATCAAATAGGCAATAGATGCCCTTTTAAACAAATGGCACTG
The DNA here is from genome assembly GCA_004026705.1 of Nesogale talazaci. Classification (NCBI taxonomy): domain Eukaryota; kingdom Metazoa; phylum Chordata; class Mammalia; order Afrosoricida; family Tenrecidae; genus Nesogale; species Nesogale talazaci. The sequence continues at coordinate 25,585 of PVJH01002813.1, forward strand.
GAAAAACTGGATGTCAACCTGCAGAAGAATGAAGTAGGACCCTATCTCACTCAATATACAAGAAAATATTCAAGGTAGATCAAAAACCTTGAGGCAAACATCAATGAGAAAATTGAGACAAAGCTAAAAGCTTAGCACAGGAGATACCTGAATTATCAGAAATAAGGAAGACTACATACACAGAGGAAGACAAACTAGTCAAGTGGGTCATACTAAAGATAAAACACTTATGAACAATGACAGACTTCACCAAGAGAGTAGTAAGAGAGCCCCCAAACTGGGAAAAGATATTTTGTAATGATGTATCATACAAAGGGCTTATTACCAAAAGTTACAGGATCCTGCAAGCTTAGGAAAAAACCGAATGTCTCACTGAGGAGGTGGGCAAAAGACTTGAACAGAAGATGCACAAAGGAGGAAGCCCGGATGGCCAATAAACACATGAGAAAATGCTCCTGATCATTAAACATCCAGGAAATGCAAATCAAATCAGTTTTTTACCCCTTTGCAAAACCACTATCAGGTTTAATAGTGATAGATTATAAGAATGGATTTTTGCATCCGGTAAGTCCCTTTATGTGTGGCCTCAGGAGAAGCACCCTAAGAGAGTGATGGAACATAGGGCAATGGAGTACTTAAACTAAAAAGAAGGGGAAACTGAGACTTCAGACTCCAAGAAATTGCTTCTAGAGTTTAGCAAACAATCTTGCTATCTAGGGTACAATTGGCAATGCCTGAAGGCATATTTGGTTGTCATGGTTGTGGCATGCTCATCTTCTTTTTGTTGTTGTTAGGTGACATCTGGTTGGTTCAAACTCATAGTTACCCTACATAGAATAGAATGAGATATCACCCAACCTTGTGTTACTCTCAGAATTGTTCTTATGTTTGAGTCTATAGGGCAGTCATTATGTCAATTCATGTTAGCGGGGCGCTTCCTCTTTTTTTGCACAGGAACCCTGTTCCAGGGCCTGATCTTACCTCATAACACATCCAAAGTACATGAGACAAAGTCTTAGCATCTAGCCTCTCATAAGCGCAATGGCCATGTGTATTCAAAGACAGATTTGTCTGTTCTTTTGGCAGTCCATGGTGCTTTCAATATTCTTCTCTAGCACCATAATCCAAATGCATCCTTTCTTCTGTTTTCCTTATTCAGTGTCCAAACTTTCACATTGAAAGGAGATTGAAAGTACTATGGTTTAGGTATACTTTCCTCCTCAGAGGAACCTCCTTGCTTTCCAACACTTTGAAGAGATCTGGTGTAGTGGATTTACCGAAGGCAATGCATCAAATGATCTCTTGACCTTTGTTTCCATGGGCATTGATTGTGGTCCTAAGCAAGAAAAAATTCTTGACAAATTTATTATTTTCTCTGTTTATCATGGTCTTATCCATTGGTCCAGATGTGAGGCTTTTTGTTTTCAAAAGTCAATAGTGCTAAGGGGGAGAAACCTTGTCTTAGAGATGTCTTGATTCAAGACAACCTTTCAGGAATTTTATACACCTGCATTGGATATGGTTTGTTCCTCACAGAGAGGCAAAACCTTAGCCTGGTAACTCTCTTCCCCCCATTGACAACCTCAGACAGGGATCTGGTTGTTAGTGTTGGCCTGCTAACTAGCGGAATAAACATCTCAGTCTCAAAGGGAGGAGCTTGGGGTCTTCACTTATTACATGGTATTTGTTTTTTGTTTTGTTTTTGTTTTTTGGGCATCACTGCCCTCTGGTGGTGGGAGTAGGAGGCCCAGCCTTTGCTCCTGTGGAGCTGCTGCTGGAATTGAACCTCCATTCCAGTGAGCCGCAGTCCCATGCACAACCACTATGGCTCTGGGGCTCAGCCCCACCACATGATATTTGTATGTTAATCAGCATGATCGTCTCCATCTACTTCTATTAGTTGCTGGAGGAACTCAGAACAAGCATGATCTTAGGTTTTATAAGAGGAAACAAAAGGAGTGAGAGTCACAGAGTAGCCAGGGGATTCAGAATTACTTTAATTGCCATGGGTTTCCCTCCCCTTGACTGCATGGTTGGTCAGCCCGACTTCAGACTATTTGGATTAGTGTCTATGCTATTGTAGTCTTTCTCTCTCTCTTTCTCTCTCTCTCTCTCTCTCTCTCTCTCTCTCTCTCTCTCTCTTTCTTTCATCACAGCCTGTCTGGGCCAAGATGTAAGCAGACCATTTGGGATAAGTGAGACAATGGGAGTACCAGACACAAAACATAAACATATTCCTTTAGCGAGGTACCCAACTACCAGATTTGGGCATCCCATGACAAACCTGACAGAAGTATGGTAATGAAAGTGATTAGACTAGCATGACCTCACTTTCTCTCTTCTAACCACCCACCAGCGTACCTTCATCAGATTCATAGTCTGCTGTTTTATGGGGGACATATTTCCTCCTCCAGGCAAGGCTAGCTACTTTTATTTTGCTCTAAGTTCCAATCTCTCTCTCCATTGCAAATATTTTGTTTTCATCTCACTGTTTGTTCATTTTCTACTGGATTATTCCAATCCATGTACAAATATCATCTACTAGAATCCATTCAAACAAAAACAACCTTCACTTGACCCATATTTCTCTCTAGCTACTTTTCCATGTCACTGCTCCCTATCACAGCAATTTTTTTATGACCAGAATGTTCACTCTATCTCTTTAATACGTTTCAGGCATTTTCCTACTAATCCAGTGACATGACTTAACACAGATCCTCTAAGAGCCTAACTCATCCATCTCTTGCCAAATTCAATGTTCTGCTCATGTAGTGCCATAAGCAGCATTTAGCAGAAGAGGTTATTTCATTTCTTTGATACATCTTTCCCTTAGATCTTCTAACCCTACATTCTCCTGTTTTTCATCCAGATTTGTTATACACTCCTTCTCACTATCCCTTATGAGTTACTTCTCCTATGTGGTTGTGATGAGTCCAAACCAACTGAATAGAAACAAGTAAATTTGGGTTTGTTTATGTCTTGATTGTCCTTCTTGAGATGGATAAATATTGACATATGTATCTCGGCCGGGGGGGGGGGGGATGTCTGTGCTTGGCTTCCTTGAATATCTGCATTTCCTTAACTAATATCCTCCCAGACTCATACTAAACATTCAAATCTCCAAATGTGGCCTTTCAAACACTATCCTCTTCCCTGATGCTAGCTCATTAGCTCAAATGTCAACTTAACATCTCTGCTTGTTTGTCTGATTCTCTCAAGTTTTATGTGTCCAAAGAGAATTTTGTACATAGAAAATGCCTACCAAGCATCCAGTCTTAGTCTTATTCTGTCTGCTCAAGTGACAGATTAGAGATATTCTGTGATTCTTTTTTTTTAATTGCACATGAAACACAATCAGGAAAGTTGTCTTAGCTCCATCTCCACAGAAAACCTTGAATCTAACCATTTCTTACATTCTCCCTTGATACTTCAATTATGTTCATTTCTCTCACCTGTTCTGCGACAGAGGATTCTTAACCTCTAGGTTTCTAAAAGTCCACCAGTTCTTCACATCCAAGCAAGGTGACCTTTTTGAATACCAAACACATCAGACCATTTTCCTATAAAAATTCCTCTTGAGGTGCATTACAATTAAAATGACTATTATGTAATTAAATTACAAGCCTATGTAATTTTGCCTTTGCAATTTCTCTTATTAATCTGTGGATTTTCTTTTCATCACAGTGTCCTCTTCATACTGGCTGTAGGAAAGGGGAATCTGTCGCTAATTATTCTTCCTTTCCTCTGCCATGTGTCCTTGTTACCTGCTGCAGAGTTGGTTCAGACTCATAGCTACCCCATGTCAAATAGAATGAAACATGGCTGGGTCTTGTGCCATCTTCACAATCATTGTTATGCTTGAGCCTATTGTTGCCACCACTGTGATCATCCATCTCCTTGAGGGTGTTCCTCTTTTTTGATGCCTTTCTACTTTACCAAGCTTGATGGTTAGGGATTATGTCAACTAGACACTCCCAGGTCAGGCTTCTGACACGCTTCTTGGTATTTTAGCAGTTTTTGTATAAAAGAGAGAGACCAAACAGAGCTGAACACTCTCTGCCTTCTGCCAGAGCTAGATCCTGTGTTTGCTTCCTCAGTCTCCTGTTGCATCACCGGTTGTGTTCATGTGGGTACATTAGATAAACAAATCCATGGAAATTCACCTTTAAGAGAGAGTTTTATATAAAGGGTAAGTGCACATCAAGAAAACATCTCAACTTAGTGCTGCCCAAGTCCACTAAGTACAACATTAGCCCATGTGGCCACAAAGTCTTCTTCATCTCACAAAATACACTCAATGACACCAGGTGCAGGAGGAAAGGTGAATCAGTGAACGTCTAAGCATCTCAGTGCTGGCAGGGGTCTCCATATGACTGCTCCAGCACCCAGGGCTGCTTTGGGGTAAGTCCATGCGGCTTCTCCTTGGGATGTCCTGCAGGAAGTGAGCCTTGCAAGCTGAACGGAGAACTAGACCAGGGTGCCAATGCCATAATTCAAATGGATCAATTCTTCTGTATCCTTCCTCATTCATTGTCCAACCTTCATAAGCATCTGAGGCTGTGTTAGTCTGGATAGACTAGAGAAACAAATTCATAAGCATGCATATGTATATAAAAAGAGTTTTATGTAAAGGGGAATTGTACGTTAAGAAAGTAACCCAGTCCAGTCCAGGGTCATAAGTCCAATATTAGCCCATATGTCTGATACCAATCTATAAAGTCCTCTCCAGACTCACAAAATACATGCAATGAAGCCAAATATAGGATGATCACAAGTGAGTGGATAGAAACTCTTTGGATCCAGTGGCGTTGTAAGCATCTCACTGCTGGCAGTGATAGCTACATGACTTTTCTGGCTTCAGAGGTCTGAAGCTGGCGGAATTTCACTTGGTTTCTCCTTCTCAATGTTTCACAGGAAATCTGTCTTGTCAGTAGAGCATCTCTAAGGGAGTGAACTCAGAGAAATAATGTCTCCTGCCTTCAAGAAGAAAGTACCAGATTTCCTAGGATTCTCAGGAGAAGAACATACCTACACAGAGGTCTTGTGGACTATCTCCAGATTGACAGGCTAGACTCACCCCTATACTCTTTTTTTCCCAATGATTTTATTGGGGGCTCTTAAAGCTCTTATAACATGCCATACACCATTTGTATCAAGCATATTTGTACACATGTTGCCATCTTCATTTCCAAACATTTTCTACTTGAGTCCTTGGTATAAGCTCCTCTTTCTCCCACCTCTTTTTAATAGATCATTTTATTGGGGGTTCATACAACTCCCATCATGATCAATACATACGTCAATTATATGCAGGCCACATTTGCACACTTGTTTCCATTATCAGGCCCCAGTACCAGTTCCCCATATTTTCCCTCCATGTCCCCTCTCTCTCCCACATGCGCCCTTAATAATTCACAATTGTTATTACTTTTTTTGTATCGTACACTGCCCTATGTGTCTTCTCACTTACACCCCTACACTCTTTTTGTTTGTTTGTTTGTTTTTTGGGGGCATCACTGCTCTCCGGTGGTGGGAGTAGGAGGTCCAGCCCCACTGCTGGAATTGAACCTCCATCCCAGTTGGCCGCAGTCCCGCGCACAACCACTACGCCACCGGGACTCAGCCCCACCCCTACACTCTTATTCCTCAAATTGACACCAGATTAGGTGACTGCCACCGAGGTTACCATCTCAAAGGCACATAGGAACAAGAATATGCTAAGACTCTAGACAGAAGTTATCATTTTCTGTATTAAGTACATCTTTATAGATTATCTTGTGTTCTCCCCATCCCCACTTCCAAAGAAGTTTCCACTTGGCTAGGTCATAACTCTCAATAGTTTGGTATTTATATAACGATGTAATCATCCTCCACAATATCATATAATGTCCTAGCCAATCACTTGTAAGGAAATTAGGGTAGAATGATTCCTCTTCACTCGGGTCACAGTATGGATCTTATGTTAGGGATATTGTCCTTGGGGTATGGCCTGTATGGCCATTTACCTTACATTAGATAAAAGGAGAGAGAAATGAATAGACATGAAGGGACCACACAAGGAGAGAGAAATGAATAGACATGAAGGGACCACGCCATCACTATAAAAGAAGAGGCAGGAGCGGAGAGCATCCATTGGATGGATCCAGGCTGTCTACACTGGCCTCCTAGCCAAGGCACATGGTGATGTCCAAGGAATGCTGATCCACAAATGTAGAAAGGATTCAAGAGGCCTCCTTCAGAACCTGCAGAGAAAGTCTTCTCTGGATTTGAGCTTCTAGCCTCCTGTGTTGTGAGAGAACTATTTTTTTGTTTCTTAAAAGTTTCACCTCTGGTATTTCTGTTAGAGCAAAATGAGCTTTATGATGCTGGTCTTGGCTACTCTGAGGCCTTGGCTGGCGCACTCCCTAATCCAGGATACTTGTCCAGTGAAGTACTGTGGAATTTAATAACACTATGTAAAATGCACAGACAACGATGACTTGCCCTTGTTTGTCTGGATGTGTGAGTATTATAAATACCTTTTAAAATTGGAGTAAAGAGTGAACTTGTTTGCCAAGAATTGAGAAAGAAACTTTCCAAGAGTCCTACATAAAGTATCCATCCTATTATATAATCCTTTCTTTTATAATGATTCAAATGACTGAAGTCACTTATTTGTGGCTTGTTTGAAACTTATTCATAAGCACAGGCTCATGTTACATAATGAGTATTCATTTTGAAGCAATTGGATTCAGTTCCACGCAGAACAAGTGAGGTTTTAAAAACAAAGCTGCTATCATCAAGTTGATTTTCCAAATGATAGTGATTCTGTAGGATGGAGTGGAACTGCCCCTAGGGTTTCCAAGCACATTATCTTTCTTATAGCAAATAGCCATATCTTTTTCCTCAGGGATTTGTTGGTAGGTTTGAACCACTGATCTCTAAGCTGGCAGCTGAGTGCTTAACCACTGTAACATCATAATCCTTATTAAATTAAACCTTATTATCTCTTTTGAATATAGAAGAATGTGGATGCTACTTTGAGGACTGAGTTGTGCTGACTCAAGCCATGGTATTTCCACCTGCCTCATATACATATGAAAGTTGTACATTGAGTACAAAGGACTGAACAAGAATCAATGCATTTGAATTGTGGCGCTGGAGAAGAATATTGAAAGTACCATGGGTGGCTAAAAGGACAAACTGATCTGTCTGAGAAGAAGTATGGCCAAAGTGCTCCTTAGAGGAAAGGTTGGCAAGACTTTGTCTTAGGTACTTCAGACATTTTATCAGGACAGACCAGTTTCTAGAGAAAGACATGACATTTTGCAAAGTGGAGGGACAGAGAGGGGGGGAGTGCTTCAAGGAGATTAATCATCACAGTGGCTCCAACAATGGACTTAGGAATAGGAACAATTGTGAGGATGACACAGCACTGTACAGTGTTTGGTTCGGCTGTGCATGGAGTCACTGTGGCTGGGAACTCTCTCAATGGCACCTGAAAAGAACAACCACCACAACATACTATCTCTCTAGAAAGCTAGCCTTGGTCCCTTACCAAATCTCGAATAACATAAGCCCTGCATGATTTTTGTGGCACAAAGGAGTAAAAACTGTTGGGAGCTTCACAGAGAGACCTTGGTTACAATATCGCTGGCCATCACTTTAGGAGTCACTCAACTTCCCTGAGTCTCGGTGTCCACGCGAATGAAATTGAGACTGGAGGGCCTGCCTGACAGAACTGTGAGCATCAAATGAGACAGCATGCAAAGCACAAAGGAAATAGTAAAATAAGATAAAGACATGCACACATACAAACACACACACTAATCAAAGCCATTGCCATCCTATGAATTTCATTTGATCAGAATGGGCATTTTGTTGTTTCCAATTTTACAGATTAACAAATAATACACTCAATGTTCCAGGAGGTGGATAATAGTCATTTATACTCTCCTGAATTTTATACCTTTAATCTTTAACTGATATAAATAATTTGAGATCTTGTTTGGAGATTGTCTCAGGGGAGTGCGGCTTCTCATATACCCTTGACCGAAGAATGGTCCTCCTCACAGTGGGGAAGGTCCTGGTCTTCAAAGAACTTGCAGCTTCAGGAGGGATGCACAGGGAGCAATCAGGGAAGAAGGGGATACCTAGCCAACCATCCAGATCAGCCTTGGTAATCAGTGGGGTGGCAGGTACCCCATTGCCTTCATATCTCAAAGAGTTTGTTTTATCAAGTACCTAACTACATTTTGATGATAAACCTGGGGATACTACAGTTCAAGTGCCCTGCTGCTGACTGAAAGGTTTGAGGCCTGTACCCACAAACACCCTCTGCTCCACCCGAGGAAAGAAGTGGTGAACTGCTTTTGTAAAGATGATTGCTGTGGGGTGCAGTTGAGTTGATTTCGATTCATAGTGACCCCATGTGCAAGGGAACAAAGCACTGCCCTCGCCCTGCCCCATCCTCACTCTGGTGGTTATGTGTGGACCCATTGTTGCTGCCACTGACGAAGTCTATGTGCTGCAGAGTCTCTCATTTTCTCTGCCCTTCCACCTTAGCAAGCACGATGTTCTTTTCAAGCACCAAGTCTTTCTTGATAATGTGCCCCCAGTATAAGAGACTGAGTCTCACCATCCTTGCTTCTAACCTATCATTCCTCCAACAACACAGATTTGTTTTAGCCGCCCATGAGAGATGTAATTTTTTTTTGCTCGCATCATACTTCAAATGCACCAATTCTCTGATCTTCCTTTTTCATGGTCTGTCTTCCACATGCAAATGAACAAGAGGTTATTTAGTCTAGACATGCCCAATACAGCTTGTCATTTGACTAAAGCCTAGGAAACCCAAAAAGACATTTCTCCTGGTTTTGCCTTCTCACACAGGGTTGCTATGAGCCGACACAAGGTCAACTTCAAGGGTGCACAACCATAACAACTGTATTGATTTGAAAAGCAGCCATATTTTTTCTTTGGGGGAATAGATGTGTTTAAGCCCAAAGCTGAGCTCCCAGTTCCCAGTATTACAGGAATGCAATCCATAAATGGAAACATATTCTGAATATTGAAAATCAAGATATTCAGATGATTCAAACTTTTGAAGGCCAGTCAGTGAACTCAGACAGGCAAAAAGTCAATACCAATGCCACCAAACGAGAAGGAGGGCTCCTCTCATTGAGCGCTTTGCTTCATTTCTTCTTCCTCTTATAAAGGAACAGTTCATCATTTTTAGCCATTTTTTGTTTTGTCTTTAAATCAGGGGTTCTAGCTCTGAACATTTCTCAAAATGAGCTTCTCAGGAGAGTTAGTTTGTCTACAGTAGTCTTAGGGAAGTTCATGGTTAAAGATGTGCTCCTGCGCTGGCTCATCAGCCAACCAAGCGGATGGACACTGGAACCTACTAAATGGGCTTCCCAGGATTGCTCCTTGGCCTCATTAATGCCTCTGATAGCCTATCCATCAGCTGCCCAAAGAGCAGAGGATTTGCCTGATCCTTGGTGACTCAGCCCTTGACAACAGGGGTGGTGTTAGCAATCCATCTGACTTTTGAATTAAATCAGCTGAAAATAAATGACCGCTGGAAGAGAACCTATTCCTACAGATCAGAGTGCTAACATTTGAATGAAAGTAGCTGGAGGGTTACCGTGTTCGCCTCTGGAAAATGGAAACGAATGCGCACGGATTCAGGTTGCGTTAACCGCTGGCCATTTGCCTCCATTCCTGGAGCCTGTTAATTCCGAGAACTCAAAACTCCAGGTTTGGGACCTGGAGTGTTTGTCGGCTACTGACTGAGGCGAAGTCACTCCAAGCTGAATGCATCCAGATGTAAATCTGATTAACACTGGGAAATCAGTTCCCGTTAAGCCCTTGGCTTTCCCAGGTCAATGACTGTGTGAAGAGGAAATGAGAAGCGTTGTAAGTGATTGTTCTGAAAGAATGTGTAGAAATCATTTTAGTGGTGAAAAAGTAAGTTTCCCCAGCAGGGGCTCCCCGCCACCCCCACTGCCTTTGATTTTACTTGCTTGTGAGAGTATTGTAGGCATATGTGTAATGAATGGTATGAAATAACACAGAAGGATCCCTGATACCTTCAACCCATGTCTCCCAGTGGTAGTGTCATACAAAACCCAAAAGTACATGTCCTGTGGATGCAGTTCACAGACAGAACATTCCATCTTCTCCAGCATCCCTACTTTTGCCCTTCACTAGCCACACCCACTTTCTTCCGGAACCTCAGTCCTTCCTTTAGCTTCCTTGGCCATGGATCTCTTATCCAGGGCTATCATCTAGTCATCTGGAAGGTTTTCTTCAAGCATTTCTTAAGCTCTGCCCTCATTCTCTTTCAAGCATTCTGATAGCACAGAGGTTAGATGTTTTATGCAAGTACCACCATAACACTTTCCCCAGCCTCCTGTTGTTTTGTTTCATTTTGCTGTGCTTCCACTTGAGTCTACTTTCTCCTCATTGTTCAAATCAGCTGGTGTTTACTGTTCTATTTTCTGCATCACGGAGTGTTTCTTTTGTTCCTTCTGTTCTATCCACTGAGATTTCCTTTTCGGCTCTCATATTTCCATCTGATTCTTTTCCATGTCGTCTATTTCTTTGCTTAGACTTTCTATCCATCGCCCACCCACCCCCACCTTCTACCCCCCTTTGTTTTCAAGGGTGTTTACAATTGCTTGCTAAAGCTTTCTTGAAATTGCAGCTGCTTTAAAATCTTTCAGAGAACCCTAACACCTCTGTCATCTTGGTGTGGACACTGGATAACTTTTGTTTGTTTGTTTTCCTTCGGTTTGAGTTCTTTCAGATTTTCTGGTTTGGAGAGTATGTTTCGTTTGCTTGCTTTTTTATTGCAACCTGAACATTTTTGTATAATGTTCTGAGATTATATTTCATCCTTCTGCTTAGACTGTTCCTTAGACGTCACTCCAGCAGGGGTGGGAAGGGCATCAGCTTGTTTTTTGCAGTAAAGGAAGAAGTCTAGGTTCTCTACCCAGCATCCTTTGATTAACTGCTGCTCAGGGGTGGGAGTCCTGGTATCCCACATATTCTTCACAGACTCTGCAGAAAGCCCACTGCCACTTGAGTCCATCACAACTCCTAAAAACCTCACACAGAGTTTCTGGAACACGACAATGTTGCTGATGTTGTTCTTAGGTGCCATCGATTCAAGTCAGACCCACAATGACTTTGTGCACCCTATTGTTTCCTGACAATATGTCCAAAGTCTTGCCATCCTTGCTTCTGGAGAGCTTTCTGGCCATACGTCTTCCACACCGATGGATTTGTCCTTTTAGCAGTTCATGGTACTTTGAATATTCTTCTTTAGCACCACAGTAGCAGTGACCTGATTGTATAAGAGGGTGCTAATGAAAGATCTACTCTCCTTTCAACCTCCTCTCTCAGCACTCAAGCAGCGTAATGTGTATACTTCCTTATTACCAGGGGAGGTAGAAGATGAGTTTCCCTAGCTCATCGCCAAGAGAATCATGGCATGGGAGCGGCTCACTATAGCAAACCAAACAAAACCAAATGAAACAGCCTCGCTGCCATTATAGCAACCCTACAGGACAGGGTAGAACTGCCTCTGTGAGTTTCCAAAACTGTAACTCCTTATAGGAGTAGAAAATCTCATCTTTTTCCTGAGGATTATCCAGTGGTTTTAAACTGCTTACCTTTTTGGTTAGCAGCCAGTACATAACCACTACCCACTTGGGATGGAACAAGTCTATGAATCTTCGACTTTGCTCCTCCTAATCTCAGCCATGGCTGCATCAGGGTTTGTGTCCTTCTGCAGGTTCGATCCAGTGAGAAACCCCACAAAGAGGCTGAGCTTTCCCCCGACTCATCGTGATCACAAATCCAAGAAAGGAAGCTGACGGGTCTTGTTTGAGTAGCAATGTTATCCTTAGCTCAACGGTTCTCAACCTGTGGGTCATGACCATTTTGGGATTTGAAAGACCCTTTCACAGGGGTTACCCAATTTGAAACAGTAGCAAAATTACAGTTATGAAGTAGCAATGAAAATAATTTGATGGTTAGGGGATCACCACAACATGAGGCACTATATTGAAGTGTGTAGTATTAGGAAGGTTGAAAACCACTGCTCTAGATGAAAGAGAAGGACCCAGGATGGCACTGTCAAATAAGCACTGGACTTTGAATCCCAAGCTCACCAGATCAAACCCATCAGCTGCTCTTTGGGAGCAAAAAAAAATGAGGTTCTGGGTACCAATAAAGATCAATAGCTTCAGAAATCTCATATTGTGTCACCTTCAGGCAGAAGCAACTCAATAACAATGGAAAGTGGAAGGCCAATAATATTGCTTAAATATGGGGGCTTGCTGAGTAGTTTAGAAATGGTGCAGCGATGGGATACATGTAGGTTTTCCAGGATGAACATCTGGTTCATGCTTCCTGCTGCCTGTGGGTGAGGGAGGTGTATTGGTGTTTCTAGCCAGTGCATTTAGTTGGTATCAAATAAATATGATAAAAGTTAATGAAAAATCCACTCTAACCAGAGAATAGATGTAATTGGAATAGAAATGTTCCACACAGTTTGGAAGCCATTTGTGGAAGAAATCAAGGGTCTTACTAAATAGGAATACCCAAAGGAACTAATCTTAGAATCTTAGAGTGAAGTAAAGAAACTGGGGTAGTAACAACCAGTATTTTAAGAAGAGGCCAATGTTCTTCTCATTTGGGATGTATCCTTCCTGTGGGTCATGACCATTTTGGGGTTTGAAAGACCCTTTCACAGGGGTTACCCAATTTGTAACAGTAGCAAAATTACAGTTATGGAGTAGCAATGAAAATAACTTGATGGTTAGGGGATCATCACAACATGAGGCACTATATTAAAGGGTGTAGCATTAGGAAGGTTGAAAACCACTGCTCTAGATGAAAGAGAAGGACCCAGAATGGCATTGTCAAGTAAGCACTGGACTTTGTATCCCAAGGTCACCAGATCAAACCCATCAGCTGCTCCTTGGGAGCAATTTTCTCCACAACCAATTTTAGACAGTCAGTCCTATATATATGTATATAAGACTGCATAATAATATATGCATATGTATAGGACTTGGACTTCATATATATACCTTCACATACATATATCTTCATATGTAAATGAAATTCTGGTGGCATAGTGAGTTAGACTTTAGCCTGGTAGCTTGAAGATTAAAACCCCTGGAGAGAGATGAAGCTTTCTGCTCACTCTTTAAAGACAGAGCATCTCAGAAAACCCAGTGGGATATTTTGACTCTGTCCTATGGAATCTCTGAGTTGGGATCCACTCAATGGCAGTGAATTTGCATTTTGTTTTATATGTTTATGCTGTTGTTAGGTGCCTATTCAAAGTGACCCTGTGTACAACAGAATGCAACACTGCCAGGTCTGCACCATCATCACAATTGTTACTGTGTTTGAGCCCATTGTTTTGGCCACGGTGCCAGTTCATCTTGTTGAGGGCCTGCCTCATTTTTCACTGCTCCTCTATTTTACTGAGTATCATAACCGTCTCCAGGGATTAGTCTCCCCTGATAACATGTCCAAAGTGTGTGAGATGAAGTTGCACCATCCTTGTACTTAAGGAGCGTTCTGGTTGTGCTTTTTCCAAGACCAAAAGGCTCCCTGGTGGCACAGAGGTAACACATTGGGGCTGCTAACCACAAGGTCAGTAGTTCAAAACCACCAGTCACACCAAAGGAGGAAAATGGGACTTTCTATTCCAGTACAGAGTTACCATCTTGGAAATACATACAGGCAATTATATTGGGCCACTATGAGTCAAAATCAACTCGATGGCAGCTTGTTAGGTTTTTTGACTGTGGTAGTCCATATACTTTCAATATTCTTCCCCAAATTCAAATGCATTCATTCTTCTTTGGACTTCCTTATTCAATGTCCAGTTTTCATATGCATAAGAGACAATTGAAAATACCATGACTTGGGTAAGACCCACCTTAGTCCTTAAAGTAACATCCTTACTTTTCAATACTCTCAAGAAGTCTTGTATAAAAGGCTTACCCAATATAGTGGTCTTTTGATCTGATTGCTGTTTCTATGAGCATTGTTTGTGGGTCTAAAATACTTGATCACTTCGATTTTTTCTGTGCTTGTAAATATATTATCTATTGGTCCAGTTGTGAGAATTTTGCTTTTCTTTACATGGAGTTGTAATCCATACTGAGGGCTGCAATCTTTGACCTTCATTGATAAGTACTGTAAGTCCCTCCTCACTTTCAGCTAGCAAAGCTACATCATTTGCATAACTCAGATTGTTAACAAGTCTTCCTCCAATCCTCATGCCACATTATTATTTGTACAATCCAATTTATCTGATGCTTTGCTCAGCATATAGGTTGAATAAGTATCTGGAGAGACTACAACCCTGTCACACACCTTTCCTGACTTTAAACCACGGAGTATGCTCTTGTTCTGTCCCCCCAACTACCTCTTGATGCATGTACAGGTTTAGCAGGAGCACAAGGAAGTGTTCTGGAGCTCTCATTCATCTCTAGGTTATCCTCAGTTTGTTATGCCCCACACAGTCGAATGTCTTTGCATTGAATACAAGTAAACAAACACCTTTCTCATATTCTCTGAGCCAAGATCCATCTGACATTATAATCTGAATCAGACCTGAACCACTGACAATTCCCTGGGCGGTCCTGCTGCAACTATTGTTCGAATACCTTCAGATAAGTTTTACTTGCATATGATACTCCCCTCTCAGTTGAGCATTCTATCGGGCTACCTTTCTTTTGAATACATACAGTTATGTATCTCTTCCTATCCACTGGCCAATTAGCTGCATGCTAAATTTCTTCACATAGAGGAATGAGGCTCCCACTGCTATATCAGCATTTTGAAACACTGTACTTGGTATTCAATCAATTCCTGGAGCCTTGTTTTTGAATAATGATGTCAGTGCAGCCTGGACTTCTTCTTTCAGTATCATTGGTTCTTCCTGTTATACTACCTCTTGAAATTTTGAAGTGTTGACTAGCTCCATTTGGTACAGTAGCTCTGTGTATTCTTTCCATATTTTTTAATGCTTCCTGCATTGTTCAATACTTTGCCCATTTTTCTTCTTTTTTTCTCATGACCATTGAGTCAATGCTGGCTTATCTAATAGGTGGGGGTAGAACTTCCCATGTAGGTTTCTGAGATTGTAACTGTTAACTGGAATAGAAAGCTTCTATTCTTTTTAACTTTTAACAGGAATAGAAAGCTTCTATTCTGGTGGTTTCCACTGCTGAGCTTGTGATTAGCAGCGCAACATATAATTATATGTCACAAAGAATTAGTAACAATCAATTAACCATTTTGGAGGAGGCATGTAAGAACCAATGACACTTAAAGAAGAAATTCAAGCTGCACCATGACAATTATCCAAAAGCAAGGGTCCGGTAATTGATGGAATCCCAGTTGAAAAGTGAATTAAAATATGATTTTGCTCATAGAATTTTTCAGTATTGCAACTAAGACTTGAGTAGTTTCTTAGTTCTATTAGGTTAAGATATGCTGAATGTATTCTTCCTTTTTGATTTTTCAACTCTAAATGTTTGCACATTTCCTGATAATATTATACATCTGCCCAAGATATGTGTGGTATGCCTTTCTAACCTTCCATAATGTACTTCTTAGTTTTCCTCAGAGATCTTCATGTGGAATACTTAATTTTTTTACTGCCTCTGCACTGGGCCAAATTAATGATATTAATTAATCCAAACATGGGCTAAATGTGATGTCCTTCTCCAGGGACTGATCTCTCCTGACGACATGTTCAAAATATGTAAGACAAATTTTGCCTCTAAGGACCACGTTGGCCATACTTCTTGGAAGACAGTTCAGGTTGTACTTTTGACAGTCCCTGGTACTTTCTTTATTCTTCTACAGCATAACAATTCAAATGCATCTATTCTTCTCAGTCTTCTTTACCCAATGGCCAAGATTCACATGCATGTGAAAAGACTGAAAATACCATGGTTGGTAGATATTATTATTGTTAGTCGCAGAGGAGGCTACTAAGACACAGAGAAATCAAACCGGTGTCATGAAGCCAAATACCTAGACTGTTTGGACCACAGAGCTGTTCACTACACCAAGCTGAACTGAGTTGAGATGAGGCAATTATTTTAAGAATCAGCATGGACTCTTGGTTGAAAGAATTTTAATTTGAGAGTTAAACAATTAGAGAAAAGTTCCTCCTGTTGTTTTTGTGCCTGTGATGGAAAATTAGTCAGTATTTATGTCTGTGTTTTCCTAGTAAATTTATCTTGCCCTTGTAAATTGATGCATTTATATCAAGCTGCCGTACTGACAATGAATATTGAAAGTCACATGAACTGCCAGAAGGACAAACATACCTGCTTGAAAGAAGTATGGCCAGAAAGCTCCTTAGAATCAAGGATAGCAAGTGAGACGTCATCTTGCTGCTTTGGATAAATCCTCAGGACAGTCCACGTTCTGGAAAAGAGCATCATGCTTGGTAAAGTAAATCCAGCAAGAAAGAAGAAGGCCCGTGACAAGATGGACTGACACAGTGACCGCAACTGTGGACGCAAACAGAACAACAGTTGTGAGTCCAGAAGGCGCAAGTCTGGAAGGTGTTTTCATCGGTTATCCATAGGGTCCATGTTAGTTGGAATTTACTCAATGGTACCCAACAACAACAACAACAACAACAACATGTAAATATTACACTTTTTACCACTTTACACAATGATGTGTTTAATGTCAAACATTATCTCAGGTTGCAACTCCACAGCGAACAGCTCAAAACTCTGCACACCAATGTCTGAAATCAAGCCAAGTTTTTGAGGGAAGAAAGATCTCTCTGAAGGCTTAATGAAGGCAATTTGTTAACAATTTCACACATCATTTGCCCAAAACTTCTGAATAGAAGGTTCCCAATTTACTTTTTCCTCAAGTGAACTTCTGATCGCATAAATGTCAGTGATTCATTAATCATCATCTTTTCCAGAAACTGAGATTCAGGGAGAACATAAGACCTATGAAAATATATCCCATGTGATAAGTTTTTTGTGTCTTTTTTATTTTGCACAGTGGCAGAATCATGCACATGGAAGGACATAAGTCTCCCAGATCAGAGACTTATCTGAAACCTGGAAAATGTTGCAAACCACACAATGTACCTTGGAGTGTCTACACTGGAGACTTCTAAACAGTCTTCAGGGAGAGAGGTGGGAACAGAGATGAGGAACAGTTAAGGACAGGGACCTTTGATTTACCACAGTGCCTCATGGTGATATGCTCTTTAAATAATTAACAAGGTACTCTTTGCAAAGAGTCCTGCTTATCAAATAGCCAACTTAAAAACCATTACTGTTGATTGTCAGCATATTAGGGGGGTTTTGGGTGCTTTTTGAAAACCAAAATGCCTAAGGGATCAGTGAGTGGAAAGTAATTAATAAGAGCAAGAAGGAGGTTTACTGCATGTAACTGAAACTGTTGTAAATCTGGGACTCATAAAGTGTTGTATTGATTGAGGGAGAAGACACACATGTTTCTGCTATTTTAGTGAAGGGGGTGGAGTGTAAAACACACCAACCAAAGAATCAAAATAAGGAAGGGAGAGAGAGGTAATGCATTTGGTGCTGCAGTACTTACCATGGAGACTATTTGCTGGTGCATTTTCTTTGGAAAGTCCAATTTCCCTATTACAGACTTGAGCATCCTATCCATGGGCCTCCAGTGCTGCATCTTGATGACAGCCATGTGTCAGACAAGGTGAAACAATAAGCTGACCCAGGCAGCTTGATAATGTAGGGAAGACAAATAAAAGAAAGAGCTGTAACTGGAAAAAAATGGTGGAAATTCATGGAAAACTTGGAAAAAATGTTGGACTATATCAGCTGGATGATTTTCACTCTTCTGTACATTCTCTCTGTAGAAAGAATTATGTTTTGCTAAATGTTGGGGACCAAAGTCATTAATCATTCCGGCTAGAGAATTTGTTGTGTCTCTGCATATGCATGTGTATCTCTTGAAGTGTTTTCTCAGGACAAAATGTATGGGCCACATATATTATACACTTGACTTTAATTAATCATATTAAGTACTTACTGAGTCCAGAGAGGCACCTAATTTTGAGGTGGTAAATCATTACTCTTCTTATTTTATGTAGAATAAATGTGAAAAAATGCACTTGTGTTTAGCCAGCAGACCCCAGTGCAATGTGTTTGATCATGCCCTTGATAATCACCAATCATTGATGGTGGGAGCGAATGTGATTACTTCTAACAAACAGAATATGACAGAGGTGACGTATTCCGTGCCCATCATTGTGTTATGATTCAAACACACGCTTCTAGAGAAATGCATAAACATAACGTAGGGACATATTTTTTTTGTTTATGCATGTCAATTTAGACATGTCAAAGAACAGCGAGTTGCCTCCAAATTTTGTGAGCTACATGGACCTAAGGGTGGCCACCAGCTAAGGGCCACTCGAAATCCACCGCTATCAATCCTACAAACCCAAGTAAAAGAAGGCAGCTAGCTCCATCCAGAATCAACTTCCTGGCTCCTTCTCAAATTTGTGTCTGGTTCCACCACAACCCCCTCTTAGCCTTCCCCATGTTGTCCAGCAGCGTAACCAAGAAATCCTACACAGTGTCATCCACTGGCTGATGAGCCTTCAGCAGCTGTTCCTATACCATCAGCTCATCCTTCTCCTGAGTGGACAGTAGCAGCAGAATCCAGGATAACCTAGACACTAGCATGAGTATGATCAGGAACTTCAACTGGACAGGTGGGGGGGGGGACACCATAGTCATTATGGTGAGCCAGAACCTGCTGAGCCCCATTAAGCTAGAGACAGACCCCAATATCCAGGCCATGTACACAGGAGAAGGGGCAGATTAAGATTCTCAACAACATGTCTGCCTCTGTCATTGATTCCTGGAGCAGAAGGACAAGATGCTGGAGACCAAGTGGAGCCTTCCACACCAGCAGAAGACATATTGGAGCAACATGGACAACATGTTTCAGAGCGACATCAACAATCTTAGGCAACAGCTACAGCTGGGCCATGAGAAGCTGAAGTTGGAGGCAGAATTGGGCAACATGCAGGGCCTGGTGAAGGCCTTTGAGGAGACATATGAAGGTAAGATCAACAAATGAACAGAGAGGGAGAATGAATTTATCCTCATCAAGAAGGGTGTGTATGATTGTTTACAGATTGACTCTGGGTTATCCCCTTACAGGAAGATTTTGGGGAGAAGATGGGTCAGTAAGGTATACTGTAGCACTGATGAAACATACAGCTTCCCTATGGTTCTTTAATGTCCCTCCCCCACTATCATGACTCTAAGTCTTCCTTACAATTCTGGCTAGACCAGAGCATGTACATGGGTACAGATAAGAACTGGAAACACCGGGAATATAGGATAGATAAACTCCTTGGGTCCAATATTGAAAGTATCCATACCAGAAGGGTAAGGGGAAAGTGGGGAGGGAGAATGGGGGAACCAATAACAATAATCCCATCCCAGGGGGATGGACAACAGACAAGGGGGTAAGGGGGAGACATTGGACAGTGTAAGACATGAAAAATATCATTTGTAAATTATCGAGGGTTCATGAAGGATGGAGGGAAGAGGGGTAGGGAGGGGAAAAATAAGGAGCTGATACCAAGGACTCAAGTAGAAAGAAAATACTTTGAAAATGATGATGGCACCATATTTATAAATGTGCTTGAGACAGTGGATGTATGTATGGATTGCGATAAGAGTTGTATGAGCACCCAATAAAATGATTTAAAAAAGAAGAAGAATGTGCATGAAGCTTATCTGAACAAATCACACCTGGAAGGGCTGATACAACAGATGAACTTCATCGGCTAGCTGCATGAAGATCTCTGTGAGCTGCAGATCTCGATATCAGACACATCTGTGGTGCATTCCATGGACAATGGACGCTCCCTGGACATGGATGGCTTCATCGCTGTGGCCAGGACCAGTATAGGAAGATGACAAACCACAGCAGGGCTGAGGCTGAGAGAATATGCCAGATCAAGTGTGAAGAGGTGCAGACACTGGCTGGAAAGCATGGAGAAGAACCAACTCGCACCAAGACTGAAATTTCCCAGATGAACAGGAACGTCAGAAATATCCAAACTGAAATGGAGGGGCTCAAAAGCCAGAGGGTTTCTCTGGAGGCCACCATTGCTGACACTGAGCAGAGTGGAGATCTAATCATTGAGGACACCAAGGACACGCTGGCTGAGCTGGAGGTTGCCTGTGTGGACAAGAGTACAGCAGCTGCTTGAGTACTGGGAACTTATGAACATCAAGATGACCCAGGATATCTAGCTCACCACCTACCACAAGCTGCTGCAGTGTGAGGAGAGCCAACTGGAATTGGAAGCAGAACATGAGCATCCATACGAAGACCACCAGCGGCCTCCCAAACCCTGGCCTCATCTACAGCCTGAGCTCCATAAAGCCTCCAGTTCCTCCTCCTGCACCAGTTCCATCGTGGTTGTGGTAGTGAAGAAGGTCATGTCCCACAATGGACAGCTGGTGTCTGAGTCTTCTGATGCCCTGCCCAAGGGAACTGCATTTGCAACCCCTCCCAGACTGCCTCTGCCCCTGCCTGGAAAAGGAGCTGTGCGAGGGCTAAAGGGAACAGGGGACATGAAGGCTGGCCCTGGCTTCAGCCCACCCTGCTGGAATCTACTGTTTGTGGAACCCTCTTTGTCCAAGTCTACAAATAAAGGTAATTGTTTTTTCTAAAATAAAGTCCAAGCCAGCCCCTCTCATCTGGACACACACACACACACAGAGATAGATGATAGCTAGCTAGGTAGATGATAGATAGAGAGACAGCTAACAAGCTGAGAAGGAGGTATTGGTGGATTCATGGTACAATTTTGCTTTCTATGCTGGAGACTCTGGTTTAATCCCTGGCCAATTCAGCACCAGACACTGAATGGATTTCCCTAGAGCTTCCAGATTAAGAGGAATTAGAAAGAAAGGTCTGGTACTTTTGAAAACCATCCAATAGAAATTCTACAGATCACAGTGGTTGGTTGCACAATTGATCATGGGCACGGTAGAGGACCAAAGTCGTTTTCTCTGTGCTGGTGCTTGGAGTTGCCATGGGTCCGAGGATCTCACAACAACTTGAGAGAGCTTCAAAGCAGATCCTTCCCCAGTTGAGCTTTCAGATGAAAACACAGCCTGTTAAACACCTTCACTGTCTTCTTTTGAGCCTCGAGACTAAGCCATCCCTAGACCCAGTATGAAATAATACATGTATATATTGATTTGAGCTGGTAAATGTATGGCCAATTGTTATGCAGCAATAGGTTACTAATCTGAGAGCTATCAGTCACATGCTTTCACTTTTCTTTTACAGTAATTAAATTATAAAAAAATTGCTTAGACTGAAAATGCAATTTGCCATTTGAGGGGAAAGTATCATGGACTGCTAAAAGGACAAAACAGATGAGATAAAACAGATCTGTTTTAGAAGTAGGACCAGAGTGCTCCATAGAAACAAGGATGGTGAGCCTTTGTCTAGCATAATTTGGACATATTATGAGGACAGACTAGTTCCTGCAGAAGGACAGCTTGTTTGGTGAAGATGGGGGGCAGCAAAAAAGAGGATGGCCTTCAAGAAGATGGACAGACACAGTAGCTCCAGCAGTGGGCTCAAGCAAAGGAAAAATTGTGAGGATGTTGCAGCACTGGGCTGTGTTTCCATCCCTTGTGCATGAGGTTATTATGGGCAGGAACCGACAGAGTGGGATCTAACAACATGTTGTTTTAAGCTGTTAAATTATTGCAACTTTTAATAGAAAACTAGTCTGTGTGCCTTTAGTCACACTCCTTTCACTTTTTGTTATAGGAACTAAACTATGAACACAAATGCTTCAAGTGAAAGTGAGATTTGCCATTATGGGGCATTCATGACATTATTCATGGGACTTCTGATTTCCTGCTGAATGTTATTTCCTCTAATCTTCTAACATTGTATCTAATGAAGCAATAAGGTGTTGCCAAGGACCTACTATGACCTACATGATTTAAATATGATACCATGATAGTCTCATAGATCATTTTATCATTATCATTATTATTATTTTAGTTTCATCATATGTACCTGGGGGCAGCAAACACTCCGTGCCTCATTTTGCATGCCATTGAACTCTGTAAAATGTCTTACTATGTGCCATTTTATGGGATTTACTTCTTGAAATCAATGTTATGTTGTGTGGGTATATGACCACCCCCATGTGCATGCGCATGTGCACGCACACGCACACACACACACACACACTTACGCTTAGGAGCCCCGGTGGTATAGTGTTTCAATTTGGACTACGATCTGTAAAGTCCACCATTTGAAACCACTACCCAATCCTTGGGATAAAGAAAAGGCCTTTTAAACCCACAATGACTTCCAGTCTTAGAAGCCTACAGGGAGAGTTCTACCCTATCCTATGGGGTCCCTGTGAGTGGGAATTGATGTGGTGGCAGTGAGTTTGGTTTGGTGTGTGTACATACTGTTTCTCTATGTTATCCTCTATTTACATATATATATATCCTCAGATGGTCCTATCTATGTATCCAAGTACATGGGGCACTAACCTGATAAAATTTTAGAAAAAGATAGTGATAAGTACAAAAAGACTGAGATGTGAAGAAAATGGGCAGCTTTTTTGTTTTTTTAAGGTCTTTGAGTACCTCTGTTGAAGCGGAAAGTCTGTTTATTGATCTCTAAAAACTGTTAACCTATAACCATGGCTCTAAATAGATCTAAGTGCCCAACTACTTGCTGAAAGGCAGAAGCTTGATCCCATCCAAAAACACCTCAGGAGAAAGACCTGGCAAGCTGTTTTTGAAAAGTTACATCCAATCTTGAAAATCATGTGGCGCAATTCATCTCTGCATACACAGGATCCCTGTGAGGCAAGGTGGGCACAGCAGCCACTCATGCAAGAACACTCTGCTATTCTCACGGCCACTGAACATTGTCTGGTTAAGTATGACATCTCAGGGTCATGAAACAAAGATAAAGTAAAGCAAAATAAAACAAAGATAAATAAGTCCAGGAGGGTATTTTTTACATGAACACCACACCCTAACATGGAGTGTCAAGACTATAGCAATTCAGAGGGTATCTCAGACAGAGAAGCCTCAGGGCATGGGGTGGCTCTTTCTAGCATGCAGCAAAGGGCCCAGCAATGACTGCCATTAGGGAAAGGGCACATACTTGATAACAGATGTTATTGCTGCTGTTTTGAGCAAGTCCTTTATGTTTGGGGCACATTTTATCTTCATCGAACGAACACAGTAGCATTGTGATGACATTGCGTAAGATATTCTAGAACTCTCCACGAAGAAATTACTCACTCTACTCCAGTCCATTTAGCACAATGTCCATGAAGCCTTGGAACATTCTGAATAGAAGTTGTAGACTGTCAACTGTCTCTTCAGGAGTAACATTATTTCAAACCATTTCTGTGGTGAGAGCACATCACTGTAAACTAGGGTAACTGCGTGTCTTGAATGGACTCCCCGCCCCCCACCCCCAAATAAACTAGATAGAACTGATTCCATTGCTGTTAGTGCCTCTTACATGGACTCCTACTCGTGGTGACCCAGTGTGCAACAGGAAGAAATGCTGCTTGGTCCTCCACCACCTCATGGTCTTCAACATGCCAAGTCCATTTTGCCTTCCAAACTCACAGACTCACCATTCAAAATTTTGGTGGCCAACATTCTTTCTGTGATACATAGGGCTTTCACGGGCTATTTTTCAGAAGTTAACTCTGACCCCTACCTTCTTCAGAGAAGGCTTAAAGCTGCATGTCGATTAGCCAACTCACAGCAAGCCTAAGCACAGCAGAGTACTGCCACGTCCAGGGCCATCCCCACAATCATCCTGCTATCTGGGCCCATCATGGCCATTACTGTGTCACTCCGTCTTGTTGAGCATCTTCTCTTTGACTGACCTTCCACTTTATTTTTTTTGCATCACTGCCCTCTGGTGGGAGTAGGAGGCCTAGCCTTGCTCCTGGAGAGCTTCTGCTAGATTTGAACCACCAACCCAGTGGGCAGTAGTCCCTCACACAACCACTATGCCACCGGGCCTCAGCCCCCTTCCACTTTATTAAGGTTGGTGTCCTTTTCCAGGGACTCGTCTCTCCTGATAGCATGTCCAAATATGTGAATATGTTCTCAAATACACTCTGGCTGTACTTCCGCTGTACTTATGGCTATAAGCTCCATAAAACCTACTTAACTTAAGAAACAGTACAAGGTATAGACCTAGGGACCATTAATATAATAAAACTAAGAGCAAAGGCCATTGCCATTTAGTTCATACTGGCTTATAGCAATCCCAAACACTATTCCCTGAACTGTACTGTTTTATAGGAGCAGGTAGCCTTGTCTTCCTCCAAAGAGAGACTGATGGGTTTGAACCACCAACCTGGAGTTTATTAATCCATTCTTTACCCAACAGTACCACCTGGGCTCCTGAAGTTCTTTATTAGTATAATAACCAAAGACCAAACTTGTTGCTATCAAATCAAGGCTGACACATCGGGACCCCCTGTGGGTTTCTGAAACTGTATCTGTAAGGGTTTACATGAGTAGAAAGCCCAGTCTTTTTCCCAGGAGCCACTAGTAGTTTCAAACTGCTAACCATGTGGGCCACAGCCAAACAGTCACCACGAGTAACCATTACACTACTAGGGGTCCTTATTCATACAACACCTTTTCTTATTTCACCATGGTCATAAAATTTACCCAGTCACAAATTGTGTCATAAAATATTCATGAGCAGTACAATAGCCAAGAAATTCCTCAAAGATATAGTACTTGGCAACAACAACAAAAGCAAGACAACGACACACCTGGATGATCTTCACCATGCTATAAAAACTATTTGCAGATCTTGACGCTGAACAAACAGTGGTAAATGCTGTGCTTTTGCTAATCATTCAGGTTCATCTGGTTGATGGAGCCCGGGAGCAGTGCTCCAGGCAGTCCTCACGCCTCACTTTACATAGACCCCTGCTCCCCAATAATATGTACCCTGGAGCAGGGTCCACTTTGGGTGGCTACTGAGGTTTAGTTTGTATCAACGCTGAAGCTCGTCGCATGAGAACCCAGCTAGGATGTGCAAATATTTCCATGAACATATTCTGTCCCCATGTTCCATCGACTGTCCAGAGTGACCAAACAGGACAAAGTCATAGCTCACAGTTGATCCAAAGGGTTTCTTAGTCAGTGATCTTTATGGACACTGATCGTTAAACCTTTTTAGTCTAGAGAGTGTCATTTGGTTTAAACCATCTACCATCCAGTTAGCAGCCAGGACTGCCTTCAGGTAATTTGGCTCACAAGTGATCAGAACCGCTCAGTAACCATCTTTCAGTATTTCCCATGCATTTTGACTTCGACAGAGAAAGACTTGGTTGCTGCTGCTTGTTGATTCCTTTCAAGCTCACAGTGACCTTATGTATGGTGGAACAAACATTGCCCTACCCTATGCCATTCTCACAATTGATGTTTGAGCCCATGGTTGTACCACTGTGCCAATCCACTTCATTGAGGGGCTTTCTCTGTTTTGATGAGCAGAAGTGAAATGTAAGACCATGTTTACTGACTAGGCTACACTCTATAACCTGTCTGTGATCCATCCCTTTAAGCTTAGCTTCTTCTCAAATTGCCAAGGAAGACGGAATGCCCAGCTGTCTGCAAAAGCACTTGAAGGGTTTGTACCAACTGTTATTTCCATCTTTTAAAAGTTAGGTCCTGTGCTCACTGCCAGGAGATCTTGGTTTAAAAGTAGCAACAAAAACAGGGAAAGGAAAAATCTGCCTTCCAAAACAGCCCAGCACAGGGGAACAGTAACTTTGGCCCAGGCCCATTCCAAATCATTGCAGCGTGCGCACAACACACACACACACACACACACACACACACACACACACACCCTGTTTTCATAGCCAGAGTATCATTCATTGATATCTAATGGCACTAATGGGCTATGCCTGTGGTTAATGATGGATGGGTATATTTCATGGCAGAAGGGTAAAAGGGCAACTTAGAAGATGACTCTAAGCCTCAAAAACATGTTTAGGAAAGTCTTGAATTAGAACAAAATGCACATTTGGTTGAAAGTGTGTTTATCAAAAGTTTACCACTGAGTTTCAGTTTCTGCTCCTGTCAATTGTTTGTGGGCTTGCTAATTGCTATTTTTACTTGTCAGTACCATTTGCTCATCTTTTGGAAATTTCCAGTTCACCACATCGGATGTTTCAAAGCAAAACTCACTCTGTCTCAAGCATACATCGCTTGGGAACTTGGAAGGATCTATTTGGCATCAAAGTCAACTAATCCAATTTTCTCATCTTATATATGAGGATGGTGACCCCTGAGGTGGTCAGTGAGTTGGCTGGCATCTCCTAAGTGTACAGAAGCAGAGTTAGGTCTCTTTTCTGAATTTCTCCTTTCAGAAGGGTGTATTCAAACTGCATTGCCAGCATATAGATCATTCCTGAGACGAAACATGGAAAAAAGCGAGGAAAAAAAGTTGCTTCCTTAGACTGATTTTTGGTCATTTCTCCAATTTTTTTTTAGTTCCTTTCTTGTTATTTCAATATGTTGTTACAATGAATAAAAAATATGCGGGGAGATTTAAAAGAGAAACAAATTGCAAGCAATTAGATTTACCAGTTCACCACGAAAGATAACATATTCAGGGTATGTTGTTCCAGATTATGGCAGCCTGAAGGGAAAACTGTTGTTGAAATAACAGCAACAAGAGATGTGTTTTTTTCTTCTTCTTTTCTCTCTCTCTCTTTCTCTGACTCAGGCTTTGCTCACAGGATTTTAAGAGACTTGCCTATTTCCAATCTTACCAACTCATTTAGAAAGTCCTCATCTGGGACTGAAGGGCTTCATGCGAGCACAACCCCAGTGTCCTCTTGTTTTCTGGGCCAACCTTCTTATTCCCTCTCCTTACTCTCCCTTCTTGTCCTACTCCAGGGCGCTGAGGAGTACCAGACACTTCCTTGCCTTCTGTGAGGAGAGGAATTGGGGAGAAAAATCTATGTCAGTGGTGCCACACATCCTCAGTGTACACTGAGTTAAATCCACCCCTCCACACACTGGAGGACAACAAACAGACCTTGAACTATTTATAAGGCTCTTTAAAATTGTTCTATTTATGTATTTATAGGCATTTTCTGGACATTGTTTTTTTCTTGTTGTAGTCGTGGTTTGTTTTCTTGCTATGTTTTCGGGTTTAATTTGCATATTATTATCTTTGTAGGTCTATCTAGATAAGATTGGCTGGATGATCAGTCTGGAGGAGAAAAGGATGGGACCAGTGGTTCTGGGGAACATGGAAGAGGGAGAGGTGAGGAAAAGGACGTGAGGTTGACCAATCCAGGGACAAGGGAACAACAAGTGATAAAAAAAATCAGCGGCAAGGAGGATGTGAGAGGCCTGGTAGGGATAGAACAAGGGTAAGGTAATCGAGAGAAACTACTGAAACCCAAATGAAGGCTGAGCACAAGAGGAAAGTAAAAGGAAATAGAGTAAAGAAATAGGAGGCAAAGGGCATTTATAGAGGTCTAAATATAGGCATGTACAAAGGTAAATATATTTATATATGAAGTTGGGGAAATAGATCTATATGCATATGTTTATAGGTTTAGTATGAAAGCAGGAGATGGACATCAGGCCTCCATTCAAGTGCTTTCTCACTGCAAGAACACTTTGTTTTACTAAATTGGCAGTCTACAATGCTCTTTTTTTAATTATCAGAAACAACTTTTAAATGTGTAAAAAGGGAGCACAATGATCAGATATTACATTTTGACCTAGCTATAGCTTCCATAATCACCTTTCAAATGTTCTCTGACAGAAAGGCTATTCACATTCCTCGACCATGTTCAGAGGAAAGGAACCAAAGATTTAATCCATGTAAAAAAACTGCAAATGGATTTAGAGCTTCCACTGTCATCCCTAGATTTGGCAATAAGGTGTTCCCAATTTAAGCACTGTTGATTTCATTTCTGTGAGTCAGAAATGCAAAACCAATTTCAGGGCACTAAATGAAAGCGTTGGCATATCTGTGTCCCTGAGAGAGACTCTAGGATCAAATGATCTCTTCCAGCTTCTAGAGCAGTGGTTCTCAACCTGTGGGTCGCAACCCCTTTGAAGGTCAAATGAATCCTCCCACATTGGTCACAAGATTCATAATAGTAGCAAAATTGCAGTTATGAATTAGCAACTAAAATAATGTTATGGTTGGGAGGTCACCTTCACATGAAGCACTATATTAAAGGGTCATGGCATTAGGAAGGTTGAGAACCACTCCACTAGAGACTGTCTGCATTCTTTGGTTTATGATCCTTTTCTTCACCCTCAAAGGTAGCAATTTAGCATCAACTCCAACCACTGCATTCAACCTCCCATCTTCTCTCTGACTCTGACACTCCCACCCACCAGGACCCTTGTGAGCACTTTGGACCCACTAGGAAAATGCAAGATGATCTTCCCATCTTAAGACCCTTTTACTGGGCCCATCTTAGGACCCCTTTGTTGTAAATATTCACAAAATCTTGGGATTAATATGTGGTCACTTGGGAGGTGGGGGTGAGCTATGCTTCCGTATTCTATAAGGTAAAAAACCTGAATAGGTTCCATGTTGGTAAAGAAATAGGCCTTTAAGGCCATAGGTTTGATTGCTTGGTCTGCAGACTCCTCATTCCCCAGGTCTATATCCACTTAAGAGAGGGCTATGTTCTCTCCCAGATTTACTCATCCTGTCACATGGGTCCCAGGATAACGCTATATATAGGGATGAGGGTAAATTGTGCTCATCAGGCCCCCAAAGGGAGAACAACAAAGACAAAGCATCAAGTAGTTTCTCAGTGCTTCACTCTGTGAATGAAAAACTGAGCATTCTTGTGGCATCTTGACAATCTAGGTGCTTTCAAATGACAACCTTTTAGTTGGTCACTGTGAGTCTAACACCTTGTGCCACCCAGGGGCCCCCTTCTGACAGGAACTAGTCAGTTATGAATATATGTATTTTCTTTTCCTGGGAAACTCTCCTGCAGCAATAATATCAATTCAGGGCAACCTCAGGAGGACTGCATAATACGTGTGTGTCTGAAGGCACAGGTTGGGAACAGATTAAACTGTTTAGATAGGAAACTGCTGCTCTCATCACACAAAGGCAAATTTTTCTGAACCTTAAACTATTCATCAATAAAGCTACCTGCTGATTTATGATTAAAACATGGATATACATAGAGATATAGAACATACACATATATGTATAAAGTCACACTAGTAAGTTCCAGGGAGGAATACTGAAAACAAACCTACAGGATAGCAATTGCAATATATTATTTATATTAATGATGCAATTTTCAAAAAATATGCTTACTATTTTTAACTCAGTATTTTTTCAATAGGACAAAGCACTTATTCTATTAAAATTTTATTATTTTAAGATAACTAGAAAGCAGATTTGTCATAAGTAGTTCCAGATTAATGCTGATGCTACTAATAAATAATAATAAGATCCTTACATATGTAGTGTGCTTGGTACTCCTGTCTCTCAGTTCCATTGGCTCCTGTACAAACCGGAATGTTGAGTGGAAGCATCATCTCTCCTGCTTCACATTTCCACTCCTGGCTACTCAGTTTGTCTTAGACGTAATGGTGTCTCAAAACCAGAGACAAAATAATGTCCTAACTCCTGCTACCTGTGAGCATGACCTTGCTTAAAAATAGGGTCCTGCTGATGTCTTCCATTTGATTAACACAAGTCCTCCTAAAGTGGAATATGCCTTAATCCCATCTGAGTGGTATCCTTAAAAAAGGGAGTGGGGAGTGGCGCAGAGAGAGACAGACCAGGGAAGACCACATGAAGATGAGGAGTTGTCACCAAGAGGAAGAACCCTGGGCCTACCAGAAGCTGGAGGAGATAAGAAAGGACCTTTCTCTGGAGATTTTAGAGAGAATGGGATCTACCCAGCACATCAATTTGGACTTTTATCCTCCATGTTGGGAGACAGTGAATTTCTACGTTGAATGACTCAGTGTGCGGTCCTTTGTTATAGGAGCCCTCACTATATATATTGCTATATATAACTTATATGTGTTATATAAAATGTATACTACAGTAACATATTTTACATAGGAAATATATAAAATGAAGTAATAACACTGTCATTGAGTTGATAATGACCCTGCAGCCCAAGGTAGAACCAATTGGGCCTATGAAAGGTTTCTGAAGCTGTAACTTTTTAAGGGAGTAGAAAACCTTGTTTTCCTTCCAACGAAGTGACTTGTGGTTTTGAACTTTTGACCTTGTAGTTAGTAGACCACCTCATAACCATTAAGCCACTAGGGATCCTCATGATAGTCCTAGGAAACTAATATATAGACTAATGGTGGAATGGCTGAATTAATACTTCTTTCAACTCTTTATTTTAATGAACTAATCTAGTATTAGGTGTAGCAATGGTGCACCCATTGCAAGCCTAGAATCCTAGTAGAAAGAAATTCTTTGGGCCAATTTTTTTCTACCCAAACATGCAGAGAGACACACATACAATACTCACAAGAGTTAGGAGAAAGTTGGTTTTGTAAAGAAGTTATCTGTAAAAGAGACTGGAGAACATATTTTAGGGAAGATGAAAGCCTCAGGGTAGAGAAACAGAGTGCTGTAGCTCAAAGATCTGAGATTAAAACTAGAAGCCCAACACATATTTCTGATTAATAACAAATAAGTACCCCCATGAAGACATTTTCTGCACGATCATAGGGATTTGGTCCATCCAGAAAAGAATGAAACCTGTATCAGGCCCTGGAAAGAACACCCTGCTTGATCAAAGTAGAAGGTCAACCAAAAGAGGAAATTTCTCAATGAGGGGGATTGATACCATAGCTGTAACAATGAGCTCAAACATAGTAACAGTTGTGATAATGACACAGGACCAGTGAATTTGTCCTGTTATCTATAAGGTCACTGTGAATTGGAACAGAAGCCAGAGCTTCTAACAACAATCCACAACCTATTTCTAAGGTCTCAAAGAGTCCTGAGAAGATGTGTCCCCCCAAACAGACCCTGTTGGATAGCTGATGGTGCACTGATCTAACATATAGTCCCTTCTTTTCTTTTTTGAAACCAACTTGCATGCCATAGAACAATCCAAGTCTGTTTGGGGGTTTCTTCTTTGATTGTTCCTGAGACCGGTGTTTCTATCAGAAGGGCAAGGAATCTTAAGGGCTTTTGAGGAAGATGACAGCATTCTCTCTCTCTCTCTCTCTCTCTCTCTCTCTTGTTTAAGTTTGAACTTTCTTTATTAGAATAGGGTCTCCTGAAAATAACTTTTGAAGACATCAGCAACACAATGAGCAGGACCTCTGAGGATGAGGCAAAACTTTGTGGAGTGTTGAGCTCTCTTAGAAGGATGGGATGGTTTCAGCCAATTTGGCAGCTGTGGGTCAAAGACAATTTGGAAGCCAAGGAATCTCGCCATCACAAGTTCAACCATTCATAGTAGCTTTTGTCTGATTACCACTGAGGTCTTTTGGGATGAGTGCTTCTGTCCAAGTTAGTCTGTCAGATTGCTCTTATAAACTATGGTATTATGGTATTTTAAGAATCTTAAAAAATAATAACCTTTAGCAATTTTAAAACACTCCTCTCTCTGAATGCCTTCCTCAATTATTTTTCTTTCTTTCCTCTCACTTTGAAATAGACAGTGGTTTTCCTGTTGCAAAAATCAAAACCAAAAGCAAATCCAAGGAACAGAGTTCTACTCTCAAGTAGACATGCAGGGTTGTCAGACAGCAAAAACAACTGACTGACATCTGGAAGTAATGTTTAGGCACAAGGTACTGCTTCTTCCCACGGCCATGACTTCCCAGAGCTTCCCCCTGTATTTTCAACCACATAGCACCCTATACACAATCGTCTCTCTGGGAATTAGTAACCATGGCTGCTGGGAAGTGTTGACATGATGTGATTCTGATTCACTGTGACCCTCTGCACATCAGCAAGAAGCATTACCCGGTTTTGCATCACCCTTACAACTTGGGTTATGTTTAAACCCAAGGTTGCAGCCACTATGTCACTCCATTTCCTTGAAGGTCATTCTCTTTGTCTCGGACCCTCTATTTTACCCAGCATGAATTCTTTACTCCATGGACTGGTCCTTCCTCATAATATGCCCCAAATTTGTGAGGCCAAGTCTCCCATCCTGGTTTCTAAGAAGCATTCTGTTTGGACTTCTCCCAAGACAGATTTATTTGTATTACTAATTAAACAAGTAGAACTATCAATAAGCTCAACCATGTGACTTTGGGTTCTCTGCTAGGCCCTTGATTCGTGTGCCCAAATGAGGAAAGCCAAGGAAGTCACTTCTCATGGAGCCCACGTCCTAGGAAGATTCATTTTTATTCATGCCACAGGACAGTCTGTGTGCGTTTGATGGAATGTGACCATTGAACCCACTGCATTGGGTGACTTGCCTCTAGACTTACAGGACCATTCTGCGGTGGTGAGGGCATCATGGACTCTATGACTTTCCAGGCTGAAGTGAAAGCAGAGGAGTCTTCTGACTGGCCCGAAAGGTTGTGAACTAAGAAAATGGAGCACAGGGGGAACGTGAGGAGGGGGACTGAGCAGCACGTGAATAAGAGCTCACTCCACTTGCAGGACCTCTTATATGTTTAAATTCCTAGTGTGAGGTTTTTATTGGGGTGTGGGGATCACAGAAAATGAGTGACGCCTCATGTGTCAGTAACGGTGGAGCGGAGAAAAAGTAGCAATGCTATGAGGTGAGAACAAGAGTTTGGTTGGAGCCAGAATGGACCAGGAGAACATGAGCCCCATGGGAAGTAACAGATTGAAGGGGAGCTTTGGACTTCCCGCAATTGGAGGGATGAAGCCAATTTGCTTTTTCTCCCATTCAGAGGATGAGGTGGCTGCAGCAGACATTTGAATTGCACACATTTCAGAAGAAAGCTCTGCTTTTTGAAGAAAGGATGTATTGTAAGTTTTATAAAGCAAAAGGTGAGTCCTCAATGGATAGACACCGTTTTGTCATAAGTTGGGCAGCCTGGAAATACCAAAAATAAGAGCGAAAATAAAATAAAATAAAAGTCAAAAGTAGAAGAAGCATTTGAAGAAATCAGTAGGAGAATGAGCCAGGGTTTTGAGAAGATCATTAAAATCAAGAAACTTGCAGCAAAACAGAGAAGGAAAAAATAGGAAACAATGCAACCTGTAACAGTGACTGTCCTTACAGACACTGCAGAGAATAAAGAAGCACCATAAACAACTCTATACACATAAAGTTAGCAACTTAGAAATATACCAATTCTTAAAAAAATACACAAAGCCATATAGTTCATCCAGCAAGAAATCAATCACTTAAGTAAACATGACGTTATCCATGGTTGCTATGAGTCTGAATCAACTCGATGGTAGTGAGTACAAACTGTGAAAATGATTTTGGTTCTGTAGAGTAAGCTTTGGGCTGCTACTTGAAGGATCTACAGTTCAAATTCACCAGCTGCTCTGCAGCAGAATTATGATGCTGTCTGCTCCTTGAAGATTTACACCTCAGAAACGGCGTAGAGTTACTGCGAGCAAGACTGTTCCTTTGGTTTTAAAACTATTAAGGAAATTGGATTTGCTACCTAAAACCTCCCTCCCCACCTCAAAAGAATCTCTAGGCTCCCACAACTTCACTAGAAAATTCTGCCAATCATTTAACACTAGTTCTATAAACTTTATTCCAGAAAGTTGGCAGGGGGGTTCACTGGCATCAAGTCAATCCCAACTCATCATGTAACGGTTGGGTATTATGTCAACTGGACGCTCCTGGGTCAGGGTATGAATAGAATTTAACTTATTGATTGTTTCACAACTTGATGACAGCACTTTGATGCCATCCACTTTTTTGCGTAAGAGAGAGACTGAAAAGAGTCCAGTCCTCTTTTGGGTCTTCATCTTTGGCCAGGACTGGATCTTGTATCTAGTTGCTTGATCTCGCTTGCCTTGTCTCCAATCCCAGGAGCCAGCAATGACTACCAACAGTAGACCCATTCAACTGACTTCAGAACTCTGCATCCTAGGTCCTTCCTGTCTCCGCTCCATCATTCTGCTGCCTGCACATCAGCATCCACAAGCCAGGAAAAGTC
Organism: Nesogale talazaci; assembly: GCA_004026705.1. Lineage (NCBI taxonomy): Eukaryota > Metazoa > Chordata > Mammalia > Afrosoricida > Tenrecidae > Nesogale > Nesogale talazaci. The sequence goes on from PVJH01002813.1 coordinate 59,799, forward strand.
TGACTTGAACCAGACTGGACATGCTTATTTCTACAACTCTTGCCAGCCATTTCTTCATAGAACTCTCTTCCCACATACAACACATACAGGGCCCCAGCTTTTGTTTCTCTAGAGAACCTAACCTAGCACACAGAGTGACTCTAGAGATGATTTCCAACACTCCTGATCATCTTTCTCTGAATGGCTCAAGGTCATGAGTCACTGACCTTATAGTTAACAACGCTTATTCAACATTGTCACCAAGAGGGGGAATGCTTCTCAATTGATTTTATAAAGCTACCCATCACCTGATACCAGGCAAAAAGGTGACACAAAAGAAAACTACTGACAAATATCCTTTAAACATATAGTCATGAAAATCCTTTATAAGATACAAATAACCAGAACTTAGCAATATATGAAGAAAGAGACTATGTACCATAGATAAATGGGATTTATTCCAGGGCTGAAAGGCTGGTTCACTATGAAAATCTATCATTGTATGCCATCAGAACAATTGGTTAAAGAAGAAAAAAAATCACATGATTTTATCAATTGATGTAGAAAAAGTGTTTAACAAAATTCAACCATTATTCATGATAAAAAGTCTCAGAGAAGGAGGAATAGAGGGCACTTCTTTAATGTGATAAAATATCTGCCAAGCTAACATTTATACTTAATGGTATAAACACTAAATATTTCCCACCTCAAAGAATCCACACTTATCACTCTCCCTGAAGAGATTGCTAGAAGTTATAGTCAGTCCAATAAACTCAGAAAATAAAAGGTACACAGAGCTCTAAAAATAAAAATAAAACTCCCTCCATAGAGATAATAACCTTTAAACAAGTGGTGCTGGATCAATTGAACATTGATATTAAAACAAAACAAAATAAAAAATTCAACCTAAGCCCCAAACCTCATACAAACTTTAGCTGAAGGTGTACCACAGATTTATGCAAACCATAAAAACTAGCAAACCTTAAGGAAAACAAAGGAGAAAATCTGTGGGGTTTAAAATTAGACAAAAGAAACCTCTCAAGCTTGTGCCACAAAGGAAACAAATAATAAATGAGATTTTTATGAATTAGAAGTGTTTGTTCAGTGGGTGAATCAAAATACTGAGAGAAAATATTTCTAAACCATATGTCCAACAAAGATCTCTTGAATATATACTGAATTACTAAAAAAGATAGTTGAAAAATAATCTAAACCCAGTATTGAGTAAACTATAGGGACAGCAAGTAGAATAAAGGTTTTGGCAGGAGGGAATACCAAGTAGTAACGTGTGTGTGTGTGTGTGTGTGTGTGTGTGTAGGGCCAGGATAGAAAGAGATGATATCAAGGAGTCCAAGAAGAAAAGAATGCTTAGAAACTAATTGTGGTGACATTTGTACAATTCTGCTGGACATGATTGAACTATGAGCTAATATCACATATGTGTTAACTCCCAATTAATAATATTTTTTGAAAAATTATAGAAAAAACCCGAGGGAAAAAAATCTAATTAAAAGACAGAGTAAGCAATGAAGAGACAGTTCACTGAAGGGGATACACAGAGGGAAAATAGACCTGTGTCAAGCTGCTTGGCACCCAGTGGCCATTGCTCTTGCTATTGTTAGGCTGTTTAGTTAGTGTTAGGTTCTGTTACATAGAGAGTGCATGCTCACAGCGTATGCAAGAGAACAAACAGCACCATGTCCTGTGCCTGTCTCACGAGAGCATGTGTACTTTAGCCCATCATTAGAGCTACTATGCCAATCCATATGGTTGAGAGTCTTTCTCTGTTTCGCTGACCCTCTACTTTACCAAGTCTGATGCCCTTCTCTAGCCACTGGTAATGTGCTCATAATTGCCAGGTGAAGTCTCATCATGTTTGATTCTAAAGAGGATTATGGCTATACCCCCTCCCCCGTAAATTCATTCTTTTGTTTTATTAAATCATTTTATAGGGGGCTCTTACACCTCTTATCACAATCCATACATTCATCCCTTGTGTCAAGCACATTTGCACATATGCTGCCATCATCATTTTCAAAGCAATCTTTTCCCACTTGAGCCCCTGATATCAGCTTCCCGTTTCTTCCCCCTTCTTGCCCCATCTGCCCTCACCCACAAATCCTTGATAAGTTAAAGATTATTATTTTCATATCTTACATCATTCTCTGTTACCCCTCACCCACTTTTCTGTTATTTGTTCCCCTGGGAGGGAGTTATAAGTTGATCCTTGTGATTGATTCCTTCTTCCTCACCCCACCCTCCCCTAATCTTACTGATATCTCTACTTTCATATAGCATCTGGGTTTTCAATGGCTTAAAGATAAACAAGTGGCCATCTAGCTGAGAAGCAACAAAGCCCACATGGAAGAAGCACATCAACCTGTGGGATCATAAGGTGTGGATGGGATCAGGTATGACGTATCTACAACCCAGAACAAAATCATACCCACTGTGAATGGGGGAGTGGCATGGAGTGGAAACCCAAAGCCCATCTGTAGACAAATGGACTTTCCCTCACAGAAGGGTCACAAGGAAGAGACAAACCAGTTAGTATAGCACTGATGAAACACACAACTTTCCTCTAGTTCCTTAATGCTTCCTTCTCCCCACTATCATGACCTCAAACAAATCAGATTAGACCAGAACATGCACACTGCTACAGATAAGAGCCTGCAACACAGGGAATCCAAGATAAATCAACCCCTCAGGGCCAACAAGAAGAGCAGAGATATCAGGAGGCTACGCTTTTACCATGCAAATTTGTTCCTTCTCCTGGCAGTCTATGATATAGTCAGTGTTTGCCTTCAACACCCTAATTCATGTGCATCAGTTCTCCTTTATTCTGTCTTTTTCATTGTGTAGCTTTCATATGCATGTAGGACCATTGAAAAAAACCTTAGGTATAAAAGGGGAAAGTTTTCTTTTGAACCCTTTAAAGAGTTCTTTTATAGTTGAAAAATTCAAATGCAATACCACAGTGAGTTATCAGAATGATTAAAATAATAAAAGAGCTATAAAATCTTTTGGTGGGGAAGATGTGCACACACATATATATTTATATATACATATCCATATATAAACACATATATGATACTACAGCCACCCTGGAAAGAAGTTGGGAAGATTTTTAAAGACATCAAACCCACAGTTATTATATGTACCAACAACTGTATGTTTGCACACCTTCCTCAGAAAAAAATATTATATTTCTAAAAAAAAAGGTAATACTAAAACAAATAAAACCTGTACATGATTCTTCACTGAAACTTTGTCCTTAATTTCCAAGAAATGGAAACAACACAGATGTCCCTCAATGGATGAATAGTTGTACTAACTGTGACACATACACATTACAGAATATTATCTAACAATAAAAAGAAATAAACTAGATGAATAGAAAATGCTTGTCTCGTGATATCTCATTTTCTTGGGGCATCACTGCCCTGGTGGGAGTAGGGACATCTCATTTTAAATGTGTTAAAAAAGCCTCATAAATTAGTGGAAACCCTAGTTTCCTGGCATAGCTTGCCAGGGTATTACTATATCCATCGCTTCTCTCTCCAAACCCCCAGCAATTCATCCAGTCCAAGCCCAGGTTCAGAAAGCCAGTTGTCGCCTTCGCTGTCAGTCTGTTCCTCTGGGTCCTGGGATTTGATTTTATTATTCAATTTCTTTTTTTTTCCCATATAAAGTAATCTTCAGTAGCAGGGGATCCTCATATCCCAAGACCAGAGTCAGTTGGAGCTGGTAGTTGTTGGAAAGGATGGGTCAGGGGACAGGGGTTGAGGCAGGGAGACGACCCCCCCTCCCCTGCTCTGTTGTGGTCCTAGATGGAGAAACTGACCTGCACAATACTAGGACAGCAGATGGGCATTGAATCTCCATTCAAGTACTTCCTCAGTGCAAGAATATTTTGTTCTATTAAATTGGCATTCCATGATGCTCACCTTCCCAACATGATGGTTGAAGACAAATGGGTGCATAAGCAAGTGTGGTGAATAAAGCAGATGGTGCCTAACTATCAAAAGATGTAGCATCTGGCGTCTTTAAGACTTCAGAGTAAACAAGAAGCCATCTAGCTCAGAAGCAACACAGCCCACATGGAAGAAGCATACTAGCCTCATGACTACGAGGTGTCGAAAGGATCTGTGTCAGGCATTAAAGCTCTAAAAATTATATCACTATAAATGAGGGGGAGTACAGATTCGGGACCAAAAGCCCATCAATAGGTGAACCCCGTAAAGAGGACATGCAGGGAGGAGAGGAGCCAGTCAAGGTACAGTGTAGTAACAATGAAATATGCAGCTTTCCTCTAGTTCTCAAATGCTTCCTCCCACCCACTATCATGATCCTAATTCTACCTAACAAATCCAGCTACACCAGGGGATGTACACTGGAGCCAGAAACATGGGAAATTCAGGATAGATGATCTCCTCAGGACCAGTGGTGTGAGTGTTGATACCGGGAGGATGGAGTAGAAAGGGGGAACCAATTGCAGGAATCTGCATATAACCTCCTCTCTGGGGTATGGACAACAGGGAAGGGGTGAATGGACACTTTGGACAGAATATGATATGAAAAAGTAGTAACAATCTGTAAAGTATTAAGTGTTCATGGGGGAGGGGTTGTGGGGAGGGAGGGAAAATATGGGGAGCTGGTACTGGGTGCCTAAGTGGAGGGAGGATGTTTCAAGAGTGATGATGGCAACAAGTGTGCAAATGTGGTATGCATACAATTGACGTGTGTATTGATTGTGATAGAAATTGTATGAGCCCCCAATAAAATGATTTATCAAAAAAAAAAAAAGAAAGAAAATGCCTGTCTCCCAAGTTATATTTATACACAAGAGCTTTAAAAATTTGCGGAAACATTGAATTAAAAGACAATGACGTTTTTCCATAAAATTTTGAAATTTACATAGACTCCATGCTTGAAATAACAAAATTGTAGACAGGAAGAGCATAAAAGTTGTGTTCGAAGTTAGAGTGAGAGTTAATTGTCCATGGAGGTAGAGCAAGCAGTTTGTGCTTAGCTGCTAATCTAAAGGTTGGTGGTTCGAATTCACCCAGCAGTGCCTGCCGAACTGTTTTATAAAGATGCCAGCTGAGAAAACCCAGTCAGTTCCTACTATAGGCACAACAGAATGAAACATTGCCTGGTCCTGTGCCATCCTAACAATGGATGCTTCGTTTGAGCTCACGGTTGCAATCATTGTGTCAGTCCATCGCCTTTGGAGTCTTCCTCTCTCTTGCTGCCCTCCTCTTTGCCAAGTATGACATCCTTCTCCAGGGACTGGTCTCTTCTGAGAACATGTCCAAAGTATATAAGATGAAATCCAGTCATCCTTGACTCTACTGAACACCCAGATCATACTTCTTACAAGGCACATTGGTTTGTTCTTTTAGCAATCCATGTGTGTTTGTCTGGGTAGACTAGAGAAATAAAATCATAGACATGCATATGGATATCAGGAAAAGGTTTATATACAAGAGGAATGGGACGTTAAGAAAGCATCCCAGCCCAGTCCTGTTCAAAGTCATAAGTCTGATATTAGCCCATATGCCTGATATCAGTCTGTAATGTCTCCCTCCTTCTGACTCACAAAGTCATAGGTCAATGGGTGCAGAGTCCCAGCGCCGGCATGGGTCTCCCCATGGCTCCTCGCTTCCAGGGCTCAGGGTCCATCAACAGCATCCAGTGGTGGTAGAAGCAACTCAGCACTGGCAGGGGTCTCCACATGGCTTCTCCAGCTTCAGAGGCCTGGTTCCATCAGGGTAAGGCCATGTGTCTTCTCCTCCGGCACCTCCAGCTTCTTGGGCACTGCCATCTTGTCTTGTCCATAATGTGTCATCTCTGAGAATAACTCCCAGCAAATGGGGAGATAGCTTCTCATCTCCACGAGAGAGATATCGCAAGATTTCCCAGACATATCAGGAGAAGGCCATGCCCACACGAAGGCTTCATTGGCTACCCAATGGCTAGCTCCAGATTAACAGGCTAGCCTCCACCTCTATATCTCGATCATGAAATTAACACAAGCACATGACCGCCGCACTATGATACTCAATATTTTCACCAGCACCACAATTCAAAAGCATCAAATCCTCTTCAGTTTTTCTTATTTAATGTCCAACTGTCACCTGCAATTAAGGCAATTAAAAATGCCATTCCTTGGGTCAGGTGCATCTTAGTCCTCAAAGTAATATCCTTGCTTTTCAATACCCTAAAGAGGTTTTGTGCAGCCGACTTACCAAATGCAATTTGTCTTTCGAACTTTTGACTGCAGATTCCATAAGAATTGATTGTGGATCCAAAAAAATATCCTCAATAACTTCACTTTTTTCTCCATTGATCATGATATGGCCTATTGTCAATTGTGGGAATTTGGGTTTCACTCACAGGGTTCTCATGAGTTGAGAATCAATTCACTGCTAGTTTATAGTTATGGGAGAAATGTCGCAGTGACTATAAGAGAGCAATATGTGGGATCTTTCTGCTAGGGAGTGCTTTGTATCTTGACTGCATCAGTGTCAAGGTCCCCATAGATCTGAAAGCTGCTCTCATTGGAAAAAGATGCATAGACCCTCCATAGTATTTCTTCCAAATGCATGTGAATAAACATCATATGTAAAGAGAACTTGTTAAATAAGAAAAATAAAATTTTATATAAATAAAATTTAAAATCAATCTCATTTTTGAACCAAATTTCAGAATATTTTGTATATACTAATGTGAAAATTCTCATTCATAGGGAATTAAATACTTTTCTAGGTGACTTCATAATGTGTTTAGCATATCTCAAGTTGAAAGAACTAAAGAAAAATATTCAAGCTTTGAATTGATATAGTGAAGTATTCTATGTGGCACATATTGAACCATCCTTGCCTCTAAGGAACATCTGGCCATACGTCCCCTAGGGCATATTTGTTTGTCCTTTTGGCAGACCATGATTCTTTCAGTATTCTTCACCAACACAACAATTCAAACGAACGAATTCTTTAATGAAGCCAGACATTCTAGGGGGAAAGTTAGCTTTGCATCAAATAGCTTGTGTTCCAACAATGCCCATAGTCTAAAATGGTCTTTCTTTTCCTTAGCACCAGACAAGACCCAAGACCCAAGACCCAAGAGATGGGAGCTTTGACATCTACCCAGGAACTCTCACTGAGAGTAGCTTGAGAATCATAAACTTGCCAGTTCACAGATGAAGATCACTGACCTGTGTATCCCAATGAATAAAATGGAAATCACTGGAGCATAGCATATTGGCAGAGCTGGGTGACACTCCTGGCTTCTTCCAGATTACCATCTTTGAGTGAATATTGCAATAGATCAAGTCACAGAGTATTTTGTTCCCCTTGTGCCAATAATAGCTATGTTTATGCTAGGTGGAAGTTAACAGATGACCTATCTTGTGCACTAGTGTTATGAAAGTGATTGAAATGTAATTAGAATGATCAGAATGTGACAAAAATGGAAAATGAGTACATGTTGTTGCAGCAAAAAATTGTCTCTGATAAGCTTGCTCAACTCAGGGTTGCTAAAAACCTTCAATCCTTCAATTCATAAAGAAAAACACCAAAAAATGAAACCTCTAGGAAGTGCAGGAAAGCAAAGTATAATAAAACAAGGTCTGTCTGTACGACCCAGTTCAGGCAAGAGTGATCATACCAGGAGCAGTAAGACAGTCTCTCCTCTGAAAAGAGGCCAGATTCCAATGATGGTTGAAGAGATAACTCGACCAAGAAGCAGCAGGAGGTTATAGGTCCAGTGGCCTCCCAGGCACCACAGGGTTAAAGTCCAGCTAGTTCTTCTAACCTCCCCTCCAGATGAGGCTTTCCTGTGCACACCCCGTGAATATAGAGCTTGCAGGAAAAAGAGAAAAAAAAACCTGTCTCCACAGAATACGTTCAAATATAAATATGCGAGGAATGTATGGGGAAATGTCCTGATTCTCTGCTTGCTTTTCATTAGGAATGGATTCCTGATATTCACTGTCCCAAACAGAAAATCAAGGCCAGTTCCTCCATACCAACTGTCTTTCCTTTGTGGGCCTTTGCCAGGTTTACATAAAACATTATTCGATGCAGCCATCCTGGAGCTGGGCTCTGTGTTCTTTCACTCTGAGCTGTGCGCCCTGTGTTGGGAATCAAATGACAAGTCCCTCTGTTCAGCCGAGGTTTTATTTTGCATTCAAGAATTCGGAACAGAAAGAACTTCCCTGGGTAGTCGTTTTGTGAACACACTACTAGAACAAGAGGCTACTTGAATTCAGAGATCAGTGTGTGTCTGTGACCAGCCATGGCGCAGCCCTGTTATTGCTTTCATTTCCTTCTTCAGGATGTAAAGCACCAAGGTGCTTTGACAAAGGCTTGCTAAACCTCAAATGCAACTAAGTCATTCACAACGGTCAGAATCACTATGAAAAATGTGAGGCTTCATTAGCTTTATGTCTTAGTTTACATCTTATGTATAGAGGACTTTCTGTGTTAGCCTGAAGATTTTACCTGCTGGAGGTACCAACAAGTCATAGACAACATTGAACTCATGGTCCATCACGAGGCATGCGAATGAGCATAATCGTTCTGTAGTGTCTTACGTAGCGAGTGCTGTTATACTGGAAGTGCCACAAGTGGATGGCTTTAACAGTAGATGTCTACTCTCTCACAATGTAGTTGGTGAGAAGTCTGAATTCAGAATGTCAACCCTAGGAGAACACTGTCTTTCTCTGTTGGCTCTAGAATGATGGTTCTCAACCTTCCTAATGCCACTACCCTTTAATACAGTTGCTCAGTTCCTCCAACCATAAAATTGTTTTCATCGCACTTCATAACAGTAAATTTGCTACTGTTATGAATTGGGTGACCACTGTGAAAGGGTCATTTGACCCCCAAAGGGGTCACAACCCACAGGTTAAGAACCTGGAGGTTCTCTAGAGGAAGGTCTTTGCCTCTTGCCAAGATCTGAGGGCTTGGTGTTCATTGGAGATCTACATGTATCCTGGTATCAATATTCCCAGTGGTCTAGGAGACACTTAGCACAGGAACCCTAAATCCCCAAAAATTCTCTGTTCCCAGTTCTCTTTCGGTGGCAGTCAGAATTCTCCTAGTTTGATTCTTTATCCTTTTATATCTGATCAAATAAAAGGTGATGTTGAACACACTTAGCAAAACTCTTGTTACATCAGATCATGCCTGTGGGAGAGGGAATGCATCCATCCTAGCCTGGCCTCATTAACACAGCAAACATAATCTAATCCTCATGAATATAAACCAACTTGGTCCCCTTAACACATAGAGATTGGGACTTGCAACACATCATAAATGGAGAATAATCACATCAGATCACACCATGGAGACAATGACATCATTATACAACTGTCAAATACATCATTGCATAACTTCCAAACCACTGAGGATCATGGCCACACTCTGTTGACATATATTTTAGAAGGACACGGTTCATTCTATGAGAGCCAGGTCTCCTGCCAGGACTTTCAGATCTAGTCACATCACATTAATTCCCTTAAATAGCGGAAATTGACTTTGCTATTGGCAGTCACATGATCTGGATCTAGTAATTTTAAAGGTAGCTCTTTATAAGAATAGCTACAGTTTGTTGCTATAACCATGTTCCAGCTTGTCATACTGTGGTGGTTTGCATGCTTCTGTGTTACTGGAAGTGATGAAGTTGGTATTTAAAATACCAGCAGTATCATCTACTGTTGACTGGTTTCGGCAGAGCGTCCAAACTAAGACAGACTAGGAGGAGAGTCCTGGAGATCTACTTCTGAAACTCAGCCAATAAAAAAACTGCATGGCTCACCCCCCAATTTTGTTCTATATACTGCTGGAAAATTAGTCCAATAGATTGGAAGACCCTCAGATACACAATGACCACAACAATGGACTCAAGCATCCCAATGATTGTGAAGATGGCACAGGATTGGGTAGCATTTCATTCTCTAATACCCATGGAGACCTCTTTGCCATAGAATTAGAATCTGTCGGGGAAGAAGTGAGGCCATCATGATCATTAGATGCAAGGATAGTGGAATTTCATCTCATGTACTTTGGACATTTTGTAAGGAGATTCCAGTCTCTGGAGAAGGACATCATATTCAGTAAAGGAGCATTGAGACAGCGGGCAGCCTTCAAGGAGATGGATAGACAGAGTGATTGCAACAATAGGCTTCAGTAAGAACAAGAAAGGATGGCACTGAACTGGGCAGTGCTTCATTCTGCTGTGCACAGGGTCTCTACAGACCTGTGACTCAATGGCACATAATAACAATTATTCCACTATGGCCTTCTGTTAACCATAGCTAATCATAACTTCAGTGATTCTCCACAGGATGTTCAACAAGTTCATGGACAATTTTTCACTTTCTTTTAATTCAATTTTTCCATGAAATATTTAAAACCCCCTCATATTCCCAAATAGGGTCGCATTCACAGATCCTGGAGTTAGCCCTGGAACATGTCTTCTTGAGAGGGAAGCAATCATTGTTAGCAAAAACCAGCTCAACAGCAACTCACATTGGCCCTAACAATAATTTATTAACCTGCAGCTGTGAGCCAGGCACGACACTAGGTATGGGGCATAGTTTATCTCATCTACTGATGATGAGAACTGGGCCTGTGGGTCAGAGTAACATCATATTATAGATGAGGAAACTAAGCAGGGAGGGCTTTGTCCTGAGACTGCTATAATTGCATTGACATGAACATCAGAATATTGAATTCTCATTCTTAAGTCTTATGGTGTTAAATGTCCAACAGCTTCTCAATATACAATCTATGTGTTTTATTGTTGTTGTTGTTGTTGCCACTGTTGTAGCCATTGGGCCAATCTATGCATAGCACCAAAAAAAGGAAGACAATCTATTATGTTTATTAAAGTGTGAAGAAGACAACTCTGAACGTTGTCAGGGCCCTGCCATGTTTACCTGACCTTGAATGTACATGACTCTTTTCAACATTATCTTCATTTGTCGGTGGTATTGTATTGGCTTAAGACTGCCATTGCTCAAATGTCTCTAATCAGTGACTCAATAAAACAGATGCTTTGCTCTCCAAGTTCTGAAGGCTTAGAGGTCAAAATAAGACTTGTTGATTTCTTTTGAGACTTGAGAGAAAAAAATTTTAATGTCTCTTTTGTAGGTTCTAGCATTTCTAGGGATTCTTTAGCTTGCAACTTTAGTATCACATGTCACTGTGCTAGTTAGAGGATTTTATGTCAACTTAAATTTTTATTAGCATAGGGGGTGAAGTCCAACATGTCAATCAGGTCCTAGCCTGATGATGTCTTCTTAGGGATGTGACCTTCTTATAAGAAGAAACTAGAAACTGCCTTCTCACTGCTCCATTGCCTTTCTGCCTGTGGGGATCCTGCCTGCAGGCCACCCACTCTGAAAGTTGTCAGGGCCCTGCCATGTTTACCTGACCTTGAATGTACATGACTCTAAAACTACTGGCCTTAGATCTTCCTGCATTCCTTATCACCTTTCTGCATCATCATCCTGCAGCTATGTGTATCTGAAAAGGGTTCTCTTGCATGAACTTTGAGGACTTGATTTGGACAGGAATGACATGTCTTCTTTTGATATAAGATCGCATGATGATATGAAGTCCTTTCTTATACATATATGACTGTCACTGGGTTTGTTTCTCTAGACATTCCTGAATGACAAATCATTCTTCCTCTCTGTCCCTGTCAATGTGTTTCTTTTCCTCTTTTTGATGCTTACTGAAATTCTGTTGTCATCAATCTAGGATCGACTCTCCTTCAATATGACCTTATGCTAACTTGCCAGTAAGAGAGACTCTAAGCGAGGACTTCAGAAAATTCATGAAAAGTCCTATCATTTACTAATTCCATTTCTTTCATGAACTCTTTGAAGCCCCTTATGTTCCTACAAGGGGTCAAATGTACAGGTATATGAATTAGGATTCTAACATGTCTATATGATGAAAACATATCAGTTCATAATATTATATATATATATATATATATATATATATATATATATATATATATGGAGAGAGAGAGAGAGAGAGAGAGAGAGTCTTCCTTCTGGTAGGTAAGTCACAAACACTTATTTGGTTAGTATTCAGTGCCTTCAGGAACTCAGTGTGTTGAATTCCCAGAGACATCATGCTCTATAAAACAGAAGACCTGGTTCTAGTCTTGATTTGAGTCGTATTGATTCAGAGGTGATGCGTTGGACTGCTAGCTGCAATGTCAGCAGTTGGAAACCACCAGTCCCTCTACAGGAGGACGTCCAGGCTTTCTACTCCCATAAAGAATTATCAGGTTGAAAACCCACAGGGGCAGTTTTATCCTGTCCCTACAGGGTCACTCTGAGATGACATCAATTCAATGGCAGAGAGTAAGGTTTTGGAGCGCTGACTGAAATCTGGGTTACAGTTCTTATTCTTCAGAGGGCCAGAATTACTTTAATATCTCATCAGTAAGGAATGTTCTCAGGTGACAGTACCAGATCACAAAAGTAATATAAAAAAATCATAAATATATTTATCCTTCCCTTGATAAAAAATTTGGTGATCTAAGGGTAGGTAGGTCAGTACTCAAGAATGACATCAAGGCCTCACACCTTTTCTATCATGCAACCTCACCACGTGTTAGGTTTTCATCCTTTGTGCTTGTTGTCTTATGGTTTGCTCCAGTCCCAAAGACCCAATATGTACTCATTGGTGGAGTAATGAAAGAGAAACAGAAGCAGTAACTCTTCTTTGCACCTGTTCTTGCATCAAGAAGCAAGCAGTATATCTCATTGTACACTTACTCTCATGGCTTTATTGTCTAAATTGGATCACCTGACCGCTCATCAAGAACTGAGTGGTTATAGATCCATGTCTGAAAGAGATCCATCTTGAAGGTTTTGTTTCATCACTTAAAACTGTCTCCCTTTGTCCTTCTCCAGCCTGAATAATTTGTAACCAGGTTTTTAGACACTGTGTAGATGCAGCCTTATTTTTCCTTGTAAGGTCACATATAGGTTATGTTCAACATTGCAAGGACCCTTTTTTCCAAATTGCCACATTAACAGAAATAGAAACTAGGACTTGAACTTATCTTTTTTTGGAAGGAAACATAATTCAATCCAAAGCAGGTATCATATCCCTTTTTGTAGGTTACCTGTGAAATTGTTCAAGAACAATTTCAATGCAGAAAATGGCCCAACTTTATGTCATTTGAACTAGCCCCTTAGTTTTGTGCTCTTTTTCCATTTCAATGGACAGTACACTAGACATGAGCTACGTATAAATAATGCCAGAACATCTGGATTAAAAGGGGGGGGGGACATCAATTATCTGGATGTTTTGTCTACATAACATCAAAACATCCAGCGTTGTGTAGACAAAACATCTAGATGATTGAATATTTTACTTTTCATGGAGACATTTTGTTGTTATGCAGACAAAAAACTGCCAAGTTAGGGACATGAGAGAAGAAATAAGACAGGGCATAGCAAAAGTTGTCTGCTTTGCAGAATTTGAGAATTGCTGCTGAGCTTGATATGGGAAGGGAGGTCAATTAATGAGAGCGTGTTCCACATTAAGTTCAAAAACACAGGGCCATATTGGAACAACCCCCTGTCCCAGGTTCATGGTGATGCTAATCCATGGTGATCCATGACAAGCTACTTAATGGAAAATACATTCTCACTTTGTATGAGACACTGTGTTTGCTTTGCAGATGAAGCAATGCAGCCACAGAGAAGAACAATGATGTTCCAAAGATTCTTTTAGCTCTTGGAAGAATGAATAATAGAAACAACCCTGCCATCTAATTAACCCAAATGCAGTGTAAAGGCAATAAATATTTCTCTTTGGAGTGCTAGGCACTGTGGTAGTTACTTTTTCATCTCCGGAACCTCATTTAATTCTGTGGGTTAGAAATAGTTATTCCTACTTTATCAATGGGACACAGAATCATAAAGGTAAATAAAAATGTCCCAAATCTCAAAGCACAATTACTTTTTACAAATAGCATGGTGTTAGAACCACACATACATTTCATTTAACATATCTTCTTGTGTAGGAGTGGGATGAGAAGGAGGAGGCTGGATGAACCAAACTTCAGCTATTTTTGGTTCCTAAAAGTTGAAGATGATGGCTAACTACACTATGTCCTCTCATTCTACTTCCTTTAGTTGGACCAATACTTTTCCATGTTCTGAATTCAGTAGACCCATTTCATTGAGAATTAAAATTGACAAGGAGGGGTAACGACATCAGAAGGCATCTTTATTCCAAAGAATTTGATAGCTCCATGGCCTTCCACGTTCTCTAAAGGGCCTCCCCAAGATCATATATTACATTTATGAGTCAACATTCCTTTATAAGCAGGCAGTTGCAAATGCAATACACAGATGTCACTAGGGGAACATTCTGTCTTCAATGTCTGCCTGGTGGTGGACTCAGTGTTTTGCTTTGCTGGCAGTGACTTGGTTGCTTGGGTTGGTAAGTGAAAGTTAGGCAAGTGTTGCTCTGAGACAAACATCGTGTCTCAGATCAGGACCCAGTGGTATGGATTTTCCAGGTCAAAATTTTCAAGTTCTATTCAGTAAGGGGTTGGGTCTGAGCAGGAAGCAGATGAATACACTGGGTCACAGTGAATCATGGTGTACAACAGAGAGACTGGTCTTTCCAATAACCCTGAGCCTTGCAATCACTTCATTAAATACGGAATTGGTTTGATTCATGGCTGAAAGATGGCTCTTGTCTACATAAAAAACAACAACAAAATATTACGCCCCAGGCCAAGAGTTTCAAGGTGAACCCAGCTATGCAACTTGCCCATGCCTTTTCTTTTCTGACTATTGAAATGCCACACCTTCTGGTGAACATAACGTGCTTTCAGTCTGTCCTGAGCTCTGAAGTTAGACAGTGTGGATGACCCACAAGGTGCAGAAGATGCAAACCAACAATGACAACAAAACATGAGTGAATTTTATATACTAGGAGGGCAGATCTGATGGTGTGCACATTTTATCTCAATTAAAACAAAACACCATTATATTGGAATAATTCAAATGGCTTTTTGGACATCAAATAGATCTTACAAAGCAATATGTTGGTGATTTAAGTGTAAATGAACCAGAAACATATGGAGTAAATTTCTTCAAAATTGCACATGATTTCAAAAATTAAGGGGGAAATGTTCTTGGCAAAACTACGCTGAATTTTATCTAATCCAAAATATTTGAAAAATAAAATGAGACATTTCATAAACCGAAATACAGCTGGTTTCTCCATCCATTATACATCTGTTATGTACAGTTCTTTTCACTGGGAACATTTGGACTTCTATTGGAAGGTACAAGCCATCCAGGTACCCAGGTATAGAACTGTAAGACTAAGGGCATCATGGAGCATAAAGCCAGGTTGTTTTGTGGAACTTTTGCTGCAGTACATTAAATATGACTTTCAAGGAAATATTCCTTACTGAAGCAATTAGAGGAGAAGGCCGATTATAACAGCCTCTGAACAAAGTTCAAGAGCAAAGAATAAGTGAAATCTCTGAAACGATTCGTTAAAATCAATTCTCCTTGGGCTGTATGTAAATAATCCCTGAAGAAATAAGTATAATGCTACTCAAAATGTAGACATATAACTCTGTAAAACCCAGTCATAAACAAGCTAGATATGTACATGCCTATCAAGTTTTTGAGCATGCGCTGCTAAACCTTGAAGTAATTTTCTTTCTTGACCCCTGTTTATTTGCTCTTCCTCCTCTGTTTTGTGTTTCTGTTGTGCATGGGTGCCATTAAGTCAGTTGGGGCTCCTGGTGCCTCCATGGGGATTTCACGGCTGTGACCTTTCTGAAGCAGGTCAGCAGGCTTGTCTTCCAAGGTACCTGTTAGTATGTTCAAACTATGCAAGTTTGGGCTAGCGGTTGAGGATTTGGCTGTTTGCACAGCCAGGCACTTCTCTCCTGCTAAGTTCAAAGTTCTAATTTTCTGAGCACCATTTCATTTTAAATACTTTAGACTTTTTATCAGGAGAGACTCGTCCCTGGAAAAGGATACCGTGTCTCGTAAAGTAGAGGAATAGTGAAAAAGAGGAAGCAACTCAAGGAGACGGATGGACACAGTGGCTTCCCCAAAGGGTTCATACTTCAGAGCAGTTGTAAAGCTGGCACAGGATCAGGTGGTGTTTCAAAATAGGGTTGCTGTGAATTGGAACTAACTCGGCCCACCTAACAATTGACCCCTGCCCATACCTGAATCATTCATAGCCCCCATGTAGACATATTGAATAATTAATCGCTCTCGATGGAATGTGCTATGTAAACTCTCACATCTACTGAAGCATTATGTCCTCAAAAAGACCTTCCCCGAGTCCCTGATATAAAATAAGGCAAAACTAAAACCACCCACTCTCACTCTACCCTTTGACCTTTCATTACCTAACTTCCTAATGTGATCAGGTCCAGGGCTGTCCATCGGACCCTCCATCTGAGCTGTAAGGTAGCAGGCTCTCCATTTTGTTCCCCGCTCTCCATGATCAGCGGACACAATGGCAGAAAATATGGAAAGGTGGAGTTTGAATTGATTCCTATGTTAACACTGGCTTTGGGGCCACAGGAGAAAATGTGCATGGGGCCATCTCTATCTCACAAACTGCCATTTCAAAATTATTGGGATTTGGTTGATACAAATCCTAATGACACAGTAGTTAAGTGCTCAGCTACGCTAGCCAAAGCAGGATGGACATTCAAATCTATCTGCCACTCAGAGGGAGAAAGGTGTGGCGGTCAGCATCATAAAGATGATGGCCTTGGAAACCCTAGAGGATAATTCTCTGTCTCACAGGGTTGCTGTAAGTGAGAATTGACTGAGAGCTGTGGCTTGCTTTGGAGAGTTTTCAAAAGGGTAGTCTCAGATAGGACTACTGGACCCAGTTTATGTGCCTCTACAGACTTGTTCAACCTTTGACACAGTCAAGGAGGCAGTGCTGGACTAGGATCTGCAAGATCGGAGGTTCGAATTTATCAGCTACTCTAAGGGTGAAAGATGAGTCTATCAACTCGTGTAAAGATTTACAAGGACTCAGAAAACCCACATAAGGTCACAGTGAGTCAGGACCACCTCCATGGTCTTAGGTTTGGCTTGGTCTGCTTTTTTCTTGTTTGTCAAGGAACCTTGGTAGTGTATGAATTAAGCAGTAACTGAAAGACTGGCAGCTTAAATGCTCCAGGCTACTGAAGAGTCAGTCTTTCAAACCCAACAACTGCTTTGTGTATAAATAAGTGGCAACATATTTCCCCAAAATGATGGTCTAGGAAACACTATATGGCAGGTTTACACGGTCTTATAGCATCACTATGGCTCAGATTGACTTGTTTTCCTTTCTCCCTTGTCCTGCTTCATTGGATTAGAATAAGGTGACCAGATGTCCTGCTTTTTAACAATTTAACAATGTCCTGCGGCATGTTAAAATTAAGATAAATATATTACAATACTAGTGTTGTGTTCTATGAAAATTTTTGTTGCTCCATATACACCAAATCTTTCATCCAGAACCCCACCCCACCCCCAGTCAATGCTGTCCCACTTAAAATCCTGTCACTTTAGATTAGAAGATAAGGTATGTCTATACTATAGTCTAGCCAGCTGAGTTAAGACAATCAATTATGGCGTGCATACTCTCTGGATGGGATTTAGGAATTAGATTTTCCATCTGCCTGAAGGTCAAAGCAATAGTAATCTTGGAGGTGCAGTTTTTTTTTTTCTAGCGATAGGTCATCTCAAACTTAGAAATAGTGTTTGGTCGTATTCTCTAGAGAAATTAACCAGTGATACTTTTCTATGTTGTACTTAGAAAGATATTTATATCAAGAAATGGCTCCCACAGTTGTAGAAATAGACAAGTCCAGTCTGGTTCAAGTCAGGCTTTGCCTGACTCATGGCAGCTCATGAACAGAAAGCAATAGGAGACCCCACAGGATATAGGGGTCTGAAGTTGGCTGAACAATCCACTGTTGGTAGTCTAATAATAGTTCCTGGACTGGCAGGAGAAACAAGAGGAGATGCAGGAACCAGAAGAAGGATCTAGCTCCAGAAGGAGACAAAAACCAAGGATCTGATTCTCCTTGATCTCTCCTTTTTATACAAAAGGCTATAACTTGCTTGACAAAATTGACTCCAACCCTATTCAGGGTGTCTAGTTGACATAATCCTTAACCAACCCCAAAACATATTGGAGTTAAGCAGAAATGCACTGAGGACTGTCTGGTTTGGGCTTTTGCTTTTTTTTTTTTTTAAACATCTTATCGTCAGTAATATGTACTACATACAGTGCTGCAGCATGTAAATTGCTGATGTTATCATTCTCAGATGTTCACTTGCAGATGTTCAGTGTTATGAGTCACTTTTCAAAACACTCCTGTTTAGCAGACAATTATGAAAATGTAGGGGGCAGGGGAAGTATTCAGTATAGACCAGAACTGACGGACAGCCAAATCATTGGAATGGAGCCATAGCAGAAATTGGGACTTAAGCGTTACTAAGACTTTCATATGGGGGCGTGGTGGTGCAATGGTTAAGTGGGAGCAACATGAACAGGGACTATGCAAATAAAACCTTATCGAATGGATTACATGCAAATCAAGTGAACTATACCTGACAGAAAAGATGATGGAGAACATCAATGTGATAAAACACACACACACACACACATACTGGGGAGTTGACTGCAAACTGCACATTGATTGCTCATCTGCAGGTTCAAGTTGAAAATGAAATAAAAGTGGGAAATTGAGTAAATCCCACTTGAATGTAGAGATCCTCTAAAAACTGGAGCTGCTGCATTGAAAATTAATGTCCTTTATAAATCACAGTTCTTCTTCAAGGGGCTTTTGGGGTGACTGTAGAACAATATTGCGTGGGGGGAACTGATTGATCTTCTTCCTCTACCCATATCAGGAGAAACTGATTCTAGCTGAGGTGAGTCCTTCCCTGTCAATGTAGTTTTTAGAAGTACAAATAAGGAGTGATGAGAAGATTAGGCAAGGACGCTCCCTAGTTGCTTGGGAGACTGTATTAGAAAATCACAAGACCTGAGAACAGAAGCCTGTATGCATTGTAAAGTAGATTACTGCAAATGCTGTTAGGGTAAAATTTAGCACCTTACTGTTTAATCTCCCTTTTGGCCCATTTTATATTTGCTTTAGTTTTTAATATTTTCTCCTTTCCTTTCAATTGAGGTTTTTCTCTGTTTTATTTTATCATTTTTTTGCTATGTTTTTCTGTGTAGGAACCCCAAGACAAATAATTTAAGGACAGTAACTGGATCAATAGTTCCCTGGGGCATGGCAGTTGCGGTTTGAAGGAAAGGGGGGCTACCAACAATGGGTACAATAAATAAGAAACTATTGTAAAATTGATTGTGGGAATGATCCATAGTTCTCCTTAATATGATTGAACTATCAAATAATATTGTATGTGAATTATACACCAATAAAACTCTTTTTAAAAAGGAAAACTAATGTCTGAATGAAGACAAGACTATTTGGTGGATGACATTAAGAACATCATACACAAACAAAATAAGAATATCTTATAAAGACAAGAAGATCAGAGAGGATCAAAAAGGATGTCAGAAAAGATTTGGAAATTTACTCTCAGGCATAGAGTAGGTAAAGTGAACCGGAAAATGATGAAATAAAAGAGCAGAACAGAAGATCGACTCCAGAAGGCCAAGTAAAGCAATATAATGAACTGAGTAGATACCCAAGGAAACCAACAAAGAAGAACATACTTGGCATTTCTCCAATAGAAAGAATTGAAGAAACTGTAGCCCCAAGGGGCAATATTGAGGATTCTATGGGAAAAAATTGTATAGACACAAGAAACATCAAAGGAAGATCAACACATAGCGTCACTATACCAAAAGAATGGGGTGACCTTCAAGCATTTCAAGAAGTGTCATATGACCAAGAACTAATAGCACTGAAAGAAGACATCCAAACTGTAGTGAAGACATTGGTGAAAAACAAGTATCCAGGAATTAATGGAATTCCTATTGAGATGTTTCCATATATTGATACTACTAAGGAAATCTCCACTTGTCTCTATGTTTATCAGACTATAGACTTCCAGGATTCTGTGAGGCTGGGGGCTATGCCACCAGGATTTCCAATACCAGCAGGTCCACCTGTGCTGAAAAGGTTTCAGTGGAATTTCCTGACTAAACAGACTATAAAGAAGGAAAAGGCAATATACTTCTAAGGGATTACCTGAAGAATAGCAGCAAAACATTGTAAATACAGTGACAGGAGATGGCCC
The DNA here is from genome assembly GCA_004026705.1 of Nesogale talazaci. Taxonomy (NCBI): domain Eukaryota; kingdom Metazoa; phylum Chordata; class Mammalia; order Afrosoricida; family Tenrecidae; genus Nesogale; species Nesogale talazaci. The sequence goes on from PVJH01002813.1 coordinate 80,095, forward strand.
CTCAAATTGGACTACAAAACCCCAAATTACTTGCTATTGAGTCTCTGGTGATGTTTAGTGACCCTACAATGCAGGGTAGTACTCCCCGTGGGAAGTTCTGAGATTGTACCTGTTTATGAGTGTTGAAAGCCCCATCTTTTCCCCAAAGCATGGCTGTGTTTTTGAACGACAGACCTTGAGGATAGGCGTTCAACCTGAAGGCACTCCATGTATGAATGGGAAAAAAACTGACCCCCAAGAGTTGACCATCTCATGGGACCTGAATTGGCTGGTGAGGCGCAACTCAAAATGAGAATAGGTGGTTACAAATAACAAACAGCTCATTAATAACAAAAATAAACAGCTCAGGATTCTTTGCCAACACACTATCAATGGTAAGATTGGGAACATGGAACGTAGAAAGTATAAATGTAGAGAAATTGGAAATCATAAAAAAATAGTATGGAAAAGAGATTGATATAGACATTGTTGTGAGGTTCCATTGAGTCAGTTCCAAATCATCGTGACCTTCAGTACAACAGAAGGAGACACTGTCAATTCTGTGTCATCCTCAAAATTTTTATATTTCAGTTTATTACTGCAGTCACTGTGCACCTCCTTTTGGTACTTCACCCTGCATGATTTCCTTTTCCAGGGATTGTGCTTTCTTTAGAACATGTTGAAAGTGTGTGAAATTAAATGAGTCTCACATCCAAGGAGGATTCTAGATATACTTCCTTGAAGAGAGATAGGTTTGTTCTTTCAGAAATCCATTGTACTTGCAATATTCTTGCCCAAATCCTAATTCAATTCAATGGCCTCAATTCTTCTGCCGTTGACCATTGTAAACCAGATTACTGTATGGTTATTATGCTGAGGTTGGCAAATTCAAGAGAAATGGCATTGCATTCCTTTTCAAAGGGATTTTAAAAACTCTACTTTGAAGTACAATGCGTACGTCTAACTGTTATGTGTATTTACACACCAACCATTAAAACCAGTGATGCAGAAAATGAAGGATTCTACCAAATTCTTCAGTTGTAAATTGATTGAATATGCCATCAAGAATCATTGACAATTACTGGGGATTGGAATGCTAAATTTGGAAACAAAGAGGAAGGATCAGTATTTGGGAAATATGGCATTGGTGAAAGATATAAAATTAGAGATTGCATGGTGATTTTTTTTAAGACTAATGTCTTCTTGATTGCACATACTTTTTCAACAGCATTAATGGTGACTGACATATGAAATACATCAGTGGAAAGAGAAGATGGAGAAGGTAAAAAGTACTAAGAAAAACAAAGACAAGTACTGAATATGGAATATATCAGCAATTCCTCCTATGAAAATTCAGATTGAAGATGAAGAAACCTAAAATGAGTCACAAGAGCTTAAAATAAGACACTGAGTATATCCCGTCTGAATTTATAGAACATCTCCATGTCATAGTTGATGCATTGAACACTAATGACTGAAGTCCAGATGAGCTGGTAGATGACAACATACACTTCATCCATGAAAATAAAGCAAAGGGTCATTAAAAAGACAGGAAAGACAAAAGGTCAAAGTGGGTGTCAGATAAGATTCTAAATGTTGCTCTTGAACATAGAGCAGCTAAAGTAAAAGGAGGAAATGAAGAAAAAGCGCTGAATAGAAAATTTCAGAAGACAAAGTAAAGCAACACAATGAAATATGCAAATGGAACAAAAACAAAATGGAAGAGCATGCTCAGCATAATTTGTACCCATTCCCAAAGAAGGTGACCTAAAAGAATTCCAGATAATATTAAATAATGTCATTAAATACCAGATGCAAGTGAAATATTGCTGAAGATCATTGAAAATGGTTTCATCAGTACATTGACAGAGAGCTGCCAGAAATTTAAGCCAAATTCAGAAGATGATATGAAAAGAAGGACATCTTTGTGACATTTGATGAATTTTGACTGAAAGCAGAAAACATCAGAAATGGGTTGATTATGCCAAGGCATTCTATTATGTTGGTTACTGGACAGCATTGAAAAGAAATGGAACACACTGCATGGTTTCAAATCAGGAAATGTAAAATAAAATATCAAAAAGAACCCCCCCAGAAAATGTATGTATCAGGTTTGTATCCCTTCACCATATTTATTCAATCTGTATGCTGAACAAATAATCTGAGAAGCTGGATTATAGGAAGAACTCAGCATTAGGATCAGAAGAAAGTTCATGAACAACCTACAACAAGCAGAAGACACAACTTTGTTTTCTGAAAACAAAGAGAATTTGAAGCATTTACTGGTGATGAAAAAGAACAAAGATTATAGCTCAATGTGAAGCAACAATAACAAAACAAAAAACAACGCTTATAACTAGACCTATAAACAGCATCATGATAAATAAAGAAAAGGTTAAAGTTGTCAAGGATTTCATCTTGCTTGGATTTACAATCAATGCTCAAAGAAGTATCAAATAATATATTTGGCAATTCTGCTGTACAAGACCTCTTTAAAATGCTGAAGAACAAAAATGTCACTTTGAGGAGTAAGGTGTGTCTAAACCAAATCATGGAATTTTCAAAGCCTCATACACATGTGAAAACTGGACAATGAGTAAGGAAAATTGCAGTATTTGATGTATTTGAGCTGAATTTATGCATTTGAACTATGATGTCGAAAAAGAGCACTGCAAGTACAGGGGTTACCAGGAGAACAATCAGTATTAGAGGAAGTACAGTCAAATGTTCCTCTGAATTGATTTCAGGGAGACTTTGCCTCACATATTTTAGATAGTTATTGGAAGATATCAGTTACTGGAAATGCATACATTACTTGGCAAAGTAAACGGTCAGTGGTAAAAGACTGACAATAACTTAAATAACAGGCTTCAACCTAATTATTGTGAGGATGTCACAGGAATAGGCAATGTTTCATCCTTCATACGTTGGGTCAGTGTGAGTTGGAGAAGACTTGTCAACCTACCAACAGTAATAAGAATTCTGGAAAAGTATACTCATGTAAACCAGGAATGTTGGAAGGCAAGTACCTGGCCAATCCCCTGAAAGACATCCATGTGTGTACCCATTCTAAAGAAAAATAATCCAGTGAAATGTGGAAACTACCAACCCATAGCATTAGTATCACATGCAAGCAAGATTTTGCTGGTTAATTAAAAAGCAATTGCTGCAGTAAATTCACAGAAAACTGTCAGAAATTCAACCAGCAAGAGGCAGACATGAAACAAGGAATATAATTTTATAGTTTTAATTTTTAGGAGTATCATTGTTGATATTAGATGGATTTTGGTTGAAAGCAGAGAAGACCAGAATAATGCTTGTCTGTGTTGTAGTGACAATTTAAAACAACTTGACTGTGCGGTTCATAAGAAATTACGGACAACATTATAAAGTATGAAAATTTCAGAACGTTTAATTGTGGTCATGCAGAACCTGTGTATAGACCAAGAGGTATATGTTCAAACAGATTAAAGGGATTCTGCATAGGATAAAACCAGAAAATGTGTGCACTCCTTGTTCATACTTGTTCAATCTGAATACTGATAAAATATGTGGTCATGCAGAACCTGTGTATAGACCAAGAGGTATATGTTCAAACAGATTAAAGGGATTCTGCATAGGATAAAACCAGAAAATGTGTGCACTCCTTGTTCATACTTGTTCAATCTGAATACTGATAAAATATCTGAAAGCAAGACTATATGAAAAAATGAAACATCAGAATTGGAGTAATACTCATTTAAGAACCTAAGATATGCAGTAGATACAACTTTGCTTCCAGAAAGTAAAGCTATATTAATGCACTTATTGATGAATATCAAGGATACTCCTTTCAGTAAGGATTATACCTTAACATAAAACAAAACTCCACCATAATGGATTATTCACATCATTGAGAATGGATGATGTTTTGGAGTTGTCAAAGGTTTTATTTTACTTAGATTTCCAAAATAAGTATTTATAGGACATCAGTCAGGAATTTAAAGAACACATTGCACTAGGAAAATCTGTTGCAAATGACTCTTTGAAAAGTGTTAAAAAGCATAGATAGCAGCACATTGAGGACAATGTGAATCAGATCCAAGTCGTGGTACTTTCAATTACCTCATAGCTATGTTTCAGGTGCACAATGAATACGAGGGAAGAAGAATTGATAAATTCAAATTATGGTGTAGGTGAAAAATGCTAAATATGAAAAGGTCAGTCAGAACAACTTGTAAGAAGTACAGCCATTATGCTCTTTAGAAGGAAAGAGCATGAAGGAAGATTTTGGACAGTGTGAGACATGATAAAATAATAATAATTTGTAACTTATCAAGGGTTCATGATGGGAGAGGGTAGAGGGAAATGAGGAGCTGATACCAAGGGCCCAAGTAGAAAGCAAGTGTTTTGAGAATGATGATGGTGACAAATGCCCAAATGTGCTTGACACAATGGATGTATGTATAGGTTGAGAAAAGTTGGATGAGCTATCAATAAAATGATTTTTTTTTAAAAAAGAAGGGACGAGCAAAAATGTTTACATGCACACAAGGGGCCAGTTCCTGGAAAAGCACATCATAACTGGTCATCAAAAGAGAAAATTCAGTTCTTCAACCAAATGGATCAACACAATGGCTGCAGGAATGAACACCAACATAATCATGCTTTACAGGATAGTACAGAAACAGGTACTGTTAATTCTTTTGTTGATAGGATCATCATGAGTTAGAATAGATTTGAGAGTACCTAATAATAGTGCAACAAGTTCCACATAGGTGAAACTAGCCATAAAGTATATGGGAATTATCTATACTATCGTTATAATTTTTCTGTAATTCTAAAATGGTTCTAAAATAATAAAAAGTCTTTTGATAAAAAATGAAAAGGAATTTTGCATCACCACTCAAATCACGATAGGTGTAATTATACCACAAAGTACATATAGTGCTACTAAGATGGCTTTATGTTCTGCTGAAATATATTCACCATGGGTGATGCTTGTAAGTATTTGAAATGTTGGTGGCATAGCTTCCAGCATTACAAATCAGCTAGCTGTTGCAATGATCCACATCCTACCTACTTACCACAATAGACTCTAGCGTACACACTTAGACCGTTTTCTGTGAGTTTTTAGTGACTTTGAAATATTGTAAATAAAAATTCCAACATGTTAAGGTAAAAAATTGGACTAGTAAGCTATATTGGGTTATATAGCCAGTCGGAGGTCTGTGATCTTGTTCCCCTTATATTTTTTTGCTCTTGCATTCCAGAGAATCAACTATTTCTCATATAAAGCTATGATCAGAAACATTTCAGATCCTCAAGGTGTCTCTCTGTTGTTGCCCTTGGGTGCCATTCAGTCACCTCTTATTATGTACAAAAGGAAATACTGCCTTGTCCAGTGTCAGCCTCACAATTGTTCCCATATTTGAACCCATTGCTGCAGCAAAAATGTCATTTCTTTGAGGGTTCTCCTATTTTCACAGACCTATTTTTTTAACCAGGCATGATTTTACAGGGACTGATCTTTCTAATATGTCCCAATTATTTGAGAAGAAGACTTGCCAATCTTGTTTCTAGGGAGCATTCTGGCTGTACTCCTTTGAGGACAAAAGTATTGGTTTTTCTGACAGCTCCTGGTACTTTATTCTTTGCCAACAGCGTGATTCAAATGCTGCAGTTCTTTTGCGAGCTTCATTTTTCATTGCCCAACTTTCACATGCATATGACATGACTGAAAATATCATAGCCTTAGTCAGATGCTCATCATTCCTTCAAAGCGACATTTGAGCTCTTCAATACTTTAAAGAGGTCTTGTGCATCAGATTTGCCCATTGCAATGTGTCATATTATTTCTTTCTTTTGGGGGGGCATCACTGCCCTCTGGTGGTGGGAGTAGGAGGCCCAGTTTTGCTGCTGGTTTTGAACCTCCAACCCAGTGGGCCGCAGGTCATATTATTTCTTTACTGCTGGTTCCATAAGCATCAATTGTAGTTTTAAACAAGAAGAAATCATAGATAATGTCAATCTTATCTTTATTTATTGTGGTATTGTCATGTGTCCATTTGTGAGGATTTTTATTTTCTTTACATTGAGTTGCAATCTATACAATGATTTCCAGTCCTGGATCTTCATCAGTAAATGCTTTAAGTTCTGTTCTGTTTAAGCAAGCAAGGTTGTGCCATATGCATATGGCGGGTTGTTAATAAGCCTTCTCCCAATTCTGATACTGGATTCTTCCGTGTCTGATCCAACTTCTCCAATTATTTTCTCATTGCACAGATTGAATTAGTCTGGTGTAAATCCTGACACATATTTCCTTTATTTTAAGCCACGCAGAATTGTCTTCTTTTGTTAAAATGACTACCTCATAGTCCCTGCACAAGTTGTCATGAGCACAATGAAATGCTCAGGAATTCCCAGTCTTCTCAATGTGACCCATAGTTTATTATAACCCATAGTTGAATTTCTTTGCATAATCAATCCCTCTGGTATACCTAAAATCTTGATCATACAAGAACAAATATTTTCCTTCTTTTTCTTGCTCTCCAATACATCACAGTATGCTTTGCTCTTTCTTGTGGATCTCCGGTGTACTTCCATATCACCATCCGTCTTCCTAGAGATTTATATAACACAAGGCCTTGTCAGGTTGGAAACAAGTATGTGTGCCAAAATATATTACCATAAAGTCATACATATAGCCACAGGTAATAATTGATACAAGTCATTCATATTTAAGGAACTCTGAAGCAACAGTTCTATCTTCGTGGGGTCGCACTGCTGACATAGGTTGTGCAAAAGTAGCTACTATTGTCTGTCTATCTATTGTCTGTCACCTTTGCTTGCTCTCAAGACACAGGTCTAATGCTCTTCATAAATTTGAACACTCTTAAAAATACCTCATTTTAAAGAGCTTGTGTTAGTTTAGGGGTCCCTAGAACAGGGAATACAAACACAGACACACACATAAATAAGGAGTACCCCCGTCCCCTCTGTCCCCCCAAAATTGGAAAAGCTTTGTTGGGCAGAGCTTTTGTAGTTTGCACTTCTCCTGCCTTGCAAGCATCAAGCAACTCGCTCTGATTTAGTTCACTCAGTGGCATCCCCTGGGAAGGTGTGCTCTGGTCACAATGAATTTCTTCATAAAGTTTTCCTTGGATCATGTTTTTTTTTTTTTTTTTGATGACTGATTTAAGAGAACAGCATGCAGCTATGAAATTTTGTTTCCTGATTAGAAAAAATGCCACAGAAACTGTTGTGATGTTGAACACAGTTAAAGAGAGCACTATGGGGAAAAACTCAAATGTTCGAATGGAGTGATTTTCTCTTTTGTAAAAAGGTGAAATTTTAATTGATGACAATCTTTGTTCTGGACTTTCATCAGCTTTCTGAACAGATGAAAATGTCAAAAATTCATGAATTTGTGCTCAAAGACTGACGATGGACCACTGAAGAGATGGGAGATTTATGTGGGCTTTCCTGGAGCTCAATTCAGTGAATGATAATGGAAGGTTTGGGAATGAGAATGGTCACTGAGGAAAAAAGAGTGTCCTTTGGAAACATGCTGTGCTTTGAAAGAAACAGCTCTGAAGAGACCCAGATAGTTTCCCCAGGATTATTACTGGTGATGAGACATGGTGCTATTCTTATGACCCTGAAAGCAAACATCAATCAAGCCAGTGGAAGATTCCATCATCATCTCATCCCTCCAAATCTCATCAAGACCAAGATGATGCTTATTTAATTTTTTTTTAATGTTAGGGGAATAGTGTATTTGGACTTCATTCTGCCAGATCAGACTGTTAATCAAGCTTTCTATTGAGAGGTTCTGGCAAGATTTCCAATGAGTGTATGACAAAAAAGGCCTGATTTATAGCAGATGGGGACTGGTTTTGTCACCATGACAATGCACTTGCCCATGCAGCCATCTCACTGCACCAGTTTTCGCAAACAAACAAAAAAACAAACAGTATGCCTCTCTTGTTCCATGCACCTGACTCACCTGACCTCACTCTGTGTGACATCTTTTTATTTCCACAAATGGAGAGGCATATGAAAGGACAATGATTTGATGACATAGAAGAGGTGAGGAAAAGAATGGGGGAGGTGCTGTCAGTCATCCAAACAGACAAATTTGAAAAAACATTTTGAAGAATGGAAACACAGATTTGACAAGTGTATTAAATGTAATGTAGGGTACCTTGAAAGTGATAAGGTTGTTTTTGTTAAAAAAAAATTAAATACATATCTTTGAAAGAAAAATCTAGTTTTTTTTGCTACTGCCATGTGTGTATATATACACATATATGTTTGTGCATATATATAAGTGCATATATACTTAGCTATATAAAGAGGTTTATATCAATTAATTGCTTATATAGTTGTAGAAGTGCATAAATAGATAAATACAGTTTAAATACAGTAGATAAAAGAGGTAGATAACGGGGCTGAGCCCCGATGGTATAGTGGTTGAGTGCAGGACTGTGGCCCACTGGCTTGGTGGTTCAAATCCAGCAGCAGCTCTCCAGGAGCAAGACTGGGCCACCCACTCCCACCAGAGGGCAGTGATGTCCCCCAAAAAACCCAAAAATTCAAAAACAAAAAAAAAGAGGTGGATAGCACAGTTTGGATCAAGTTCACAGATCAGATGTAAGCTGAGGCCTTCCTTCTCTTACTCTCGTCATTATGGGCGCTGAGGAACAGGAAATGGGATAAAGAAAAAGGAGGGTCACAGATTGGTGTGTATACAGAGGTTAATGTACCCAAGGTCAGCTGAGTGAATCTAAAACTGGCAGACAATAAAACAGGAGACGGACACATCAGATACAGGCTAGAGATCCAGCAGAAAGTGAGGAGGTCAAAGATTGCTCAGCTCTGCCCAGGGTCTCTCTCAGATAAAGGGACACACCCACAATGAAGTGTCATCAGGCTATGACCTGATTGTTAGGCTGGGCTCCACCCCTACCTTCACCCAAGTCTGGCTAGTTGACATATACTCTACCCATCACAGAGCAGGTACGTGGTAGGCTAACTCTAAGGTGTCCTTTAAGTTTACTGAACTTTTTCCACAGCAAACTTGAGTGGTGTGTTTTTCTAACCAACACAATGTAAGTTTTTGGTCTCCAAGAAGAATACTTCTTTTTGTTATTGTTGTTGTTGTTTTTTGGGCATCACTGCCCTCTGGTGGTGGGAGTAGGAGGCCCAGCCTTTGCTCCTGTGGAGCCACTGCTGGAATTGAACCTCCATCCCAGTGGGCTGCAATCTCATGCACAACCACTATACCACCGGGGCTAAGCCCAAGAAGAATACTTCTGAGGGGTGTATAAAACTTTTGGAGTGCAATTGTACAACTGTACTAGATCTAATGGAACTATGGAGTCAAATAATATCTGTAAGTGTATTAGATATTTTTTTTGGAGTCCATAAAAAGAAAAAGTTTGAGGGTCCCACAAACATCACAGGCCAGTGGTCACCTACCTATAGATGAAAACCTGATCCTATGTTTTATAAATTGTTATCAGAAATGCACTAAGTGGTAGCATCTTTATGAAATATTGTCCAACTCATGTTCTTTGTTTCTCCCTTTAGCTGAACATAGTAGAAAGTGAAAATTATTTGTTCAGTGAAAGTGTCAGTTCTTGGAGTGATTTGTCCAACAGTGTTTGGTTAATTTGATTTTGTGGGGCATTTTTATAATTTTGTATAGTTACCCAGAGAACTTTTGGCCCTCTCCACATATTAAAGTCATCCAGAACAACAAATAAATAAATAACTATCTGGACTACGATTGGGAAGACTCAATTGCATCCAGATGAGGACCAAATTAACTTCACATTTCCAAAGCAAATCATATTAATTGGGTCAAAAATGAATCCTTTGGAGATTTCTGGAATGTGTATTTATCCCCACTGTAATTATTGTGGCATTCTAGTGACCCTGGTCTGCATTATCTGCTCCTTCCCCCACTTCCCTTCTTTGCTTCTTTTTGCTCTCCATTCTACCAATTTCTCATCACATAGTTTTTCTGAACCCACACATAAAATGAAGAGTTAAAGCATGTATATAGAGTAAAATAATACAGTAATGTTTTCCAAATTTATGGCTCACTGTGATCATTTTCCAACTAACGATGTCTTTGACTGCAAAAGTCACATCCCTCTTAAGCAGGATTCCTCAACTGAAAATCCTTCTTAAATTGTTTTTTTCATCTATAAGGTTAAATAGAAAACTTTGAATGAGAGTATTGGGCTCCACATGTATATATCTATGTTCAGATGTGTCAAGGTAGTCTTCCTATTTCTTCAGGCACTTTTATTTATTACATTGTAAATAATATTTTCACACTAAGATGTAAGCTGAGATGCCTTATGACAAAGCAACAGAAATCCTTTAAGTATATTGTGTCTTTAAAAACCTGTTAACTATCAATCTGCTAGTTTATAAAATGCTGCCCATAAAAGTTTAAATTAAATTAGATATGATTTGCTTTCATTTACCTTTAAATACAGAAAATTATCTCTACATCATGACAAATAGCTAAAAAGAGAAAAAAGTTACTTGAACATGGAGTAACTTAATGCAACAATTATAAAGCATGCTTGTGATGCTGCACACACCACACATCCATTGTTAGATCAAAATGATCAATTCTCATCTGTGGCAGTCATGTGTTTATGTTAATTTTATGATTGAAATGTAGGGGTGGAGTCTAGTCTATTAATCTGGAGATAGCCATTGAGTAGCCAATGAGGCCTCTATATGGGCATGGCTTTCTCCTGAGACTTCTGGGACATCTTGCGATATTTTCCTGTGAAGATGAGAAGCTATCTACCCAGTTGTTGGGAGTTAGTTCAGAGAGACGATGAATCACGGAAAAGACAAGATGCAGCATCCGAGAAGCTGGAGGAGCCGGTGGAGAGACCACAAAGCTTTGCCCAGATAGAGCCAGACCTCTGAAGCTGGAGTGGCATGCTGTTGATGGACCCTGAGTCCTGGAAGCGAGGAGCCATGGGGAGATCCCTGCCAGTGCCGGGATTCTGTACCCACTGATCTGTGACTTCATTAGTCGGAGGGAGACTTTATAGACTGATTTCGAGCATATGGGTTAATATCGGACTTTTGACTTTGTACTGGACTGGATTGGGATGTTTTCTTAATGTCCTATTTCTCTAATATATAAATCATACTCTTAAATCCATATGCGTGTCTATGAAATTTGTTCCTCTAGTCTACCCAGACTAACTCATCATCTCCAAATGTCTTATGTTCCATTTAGCATCATGTAACAAACATTCTCTTTTCTTTGAGAGTTTCAGATGCCAATCAGAAACATGATGCTACTGTGAAAGGTTTATTTAACTCTATGGAAAACAGAGGGATGCTATATGTGAACACTTCTTTTGAAAAATAAATTATTTTTTTGACTTTGGTTTTTGTTGAAAATGTACACAACAAAGCAAGCAAGAAATTCAATAATTGCAACATACAGGAAGCATTGACTACATAGTTCCAGTTGTGTTGATATTGTCACCTTTCTTTCAAAACGTCTCCTTCAATTTAATGTAAGCTCACTGCCCACTGAGGTTCCTAGCTATACTTTTAAGATGCTATAGTCAATTTGATCCCAGATACATATTGTTTTGAAAGAGCACAAGCTCAAGCAGACATTCTTCACTAATTGAGTTAAAGTATTATTTGCATTAAAGAGGACATGGGGGTATTTTTTACTTTTAGTATTTAAAGTTTAAAGATGATCTGTGAGGATATTCTTAAAAGGATTGGAGTGAATCGCTTTTAGGGTGTCATCCCAATTTAAGATTTTATGGTTAAAGATGGTCCTGGAAAAAGTCTATGCTAATGGGTTAAAGCTCTATTTTATAATAAACATGTGTTGAGCATTTTCTTAGTACTTGTTTGATTCTTGAAATGACTGGCATATTGCTGGTGCTGTATCCAGATTTCCCCATCACACCAGCACACTCATGCTCCCGAAACACTGTCGTTCCCTCACCTAGAAAGTGCCTTTGACCAGGAAAGGCTACCTCACTGAAGATGCTCAGCATCCTGTAGATAGACAAAGATTTGCTCCATTTGTCTCAATCTGGACGAACTCTGTTTATCACAGCTGTTATGAATGACTGAAACTACAGTGGACTCAAACAACACATGAGTCTCTTTCAGTGGGGAAGAGTAGAAGTCTCAGATCAAGGTGTGGCAGAGAACCACCCACTCCAAAGGCTCTGGGCAGAATCTTTCTGTGTGGGACACTGTATGGGATTATCTAGAGAAGTATAACCAGGGACAGCTGCATGCATCTGTATATAGAGATTTATAAGAGGATCTATATGGACATAGTAATTTTAGACGTAGGTTCATTCAATCCAGTTCAAATCAAGGCATCCCCTGACCAGTGGAAGCTGACTGACAGAAAGCAGGATGATGAGGCAGAAGTGGCAGTGTGCTCAGGTTGGCAGATGCAGAGGTCAATGAGTCCAAAGTCTGCCAAATGACGGCACTGTGGATAGCCCACTGGTGGTTCCTGGCATCAACAGGTGAAGCAACAGGAGCTTGAGGAAACCAACCAAAATCTTCTCCAGCAGACGACAAAGAGCCCGAGAGGATTCAACTAAGTTCATCTCTCTTATACAAAAGGTTGCACCCCCAAGGTGATAGTTTGAGCTGCACTCCTACACTTGTCCAAGAGTGGCTCATGGGCACAATCCCTAACCATCACCATCACTGAGTGCTGCTGCCCTAACACAAATATAAAGTGAGCAGCTTTCCAGATCAGAATTGATTGCCTTACAGTTTTAAAGGGTAAGCCTCTGTCCTCAGGGTATCAGCATAACTATACTCTGCTTACTTAAGGAAGAGACCATTCTTTATCTCTTTCAGCTTCCCTTGCCTTGTTGATAATGTGTGTGTATGTGTGTGTGTGCGCGCGCACATGCATGTACATGCATGCCTGTTTTCCATTTTTATGCCTCAAGGGATTATATTTAGGCTGTGTGCCTTCATCAATATAACAAGAACAATAAAACACCCTACTTCCAATTGAGGTCACATTCATACTTGCACAGGTTAGGACAATGTGGTAGTTCAAGTTTACGTCAGCTTGACTAAAGATGGAAGTGTAGAGTTAGAATCCCACCCAGCGATGAGCCCACACTCTGAGGTTGCCTGCCTTAGGGGTGTGGATTACTTATACAGGAGAAACTGGAAAGCTCCCTCTTTCTCTGTCCCCTTTCCTTCCTGATTTCTGCGACTCCCTGATTCCAGGAGCGGCCCCGAGTGGGCTGCCTGACCCTGATTGCTGTCGGCACCTTGCCACATTTCCACTGGCTTTGGATCGACTTGACTTTGTTCCCACTGGGCTGTGATCTTTCTGTTTCCCACTTCACCATTCTGCACCACCAGCCTGAATCTATGTAGCTCTGAAGAGGCTCTGGCTTGCAGTGCACTGAAGGACTTGAGCCTACTCTGGGATGCCTTTTAAAAATGGTTGTTTCAAAAAAAAAAAGTTGTTTCTTTCTCTCTTCCTTTCTTCTCCTTTCTTTCTTTCTTTTTAATCTTTATATATTTTTATTTGAAGTTTTGCATATTCATGTTAAAGTACAATATATCATATATAAAACTTTTAGCAAAAATTGCTTATCTAACGAATTTTATAGCCATAAAATAAGCCACTTTAGAGAGACATTTCAGTGAAAAGTGGCTGGTATAAATTGACAGAAATGGCTTTATAGAGCCCTTTCTTATACATATCTGAATGCTACTGAATTGTTTCTCTACAGAGTCTTGTCTAACACAGACTGGAAGTCATACTCCAATCTCTAATACATACCTTGCCTCTTTAGGCTCTGGTGACTGTAGGCATTCCTTGCTTATTGCTGTCTTCGCATAGCTTCTTTCCCTTATTAAACCAGTTGACATTTGCTTCAAAGTTCACTTGAGGAATCTAGGATGATCTCACGCCAAAACATTCCTTAAGAGCATCCATTAAATCTTTTCCCCAAAATGTCACATCCATAGGCTCTGATAGTTAGGCTGTGTTGTATCTGCCACAACATCCACCATGAAATCCACCCCTGCTTTTGCAGATCTCCCTAGAAGCTCTGTTAGAATCTGCTTTGTCCCAATCAAGGTCTCTCTCTGCCCTGTGCTACGTCCCTTCCTTCCTCACAAATGTTTTGGCACTTGTTGACGTGCCCCCTGCATATTGTAAACTTCTCTCTCACCATCTCTTTCTAGAAACCTGGGCCTAAGATCTTCGATGAATAAATACTAAGGATAACCTTAAAGAGGTTATACGTAAGATACATTTGCTGTTAGCCAGAAGGTATGCAGTTCAGATGTTCCAGCTGCTCGACCAGATAAAGGCATGGTAGTCTAGTTCCATCAACATTTGCAAACTCGATGGAGTAGGCTACCCTCCCCTACATCGTTGTTATGAGTTAGAATCAGTTTCATGGCAACAAATTTAGGTGTGTTGTTTTGGATATGAGATTCGGTGTCCATGTCAAGTATCATGTGCTTGGGGTAATCAGGAGAGAGCAGTCCCTGGAGAAGGACATCATACTTAGTAGAAGGACAGGGAAAGAGAGGAAGACCTTCAGCAAGATGGACTGGCAGGGCTGCAACAATGGGATCAACCACAAGAACAATTTTGTGAGGATAGTGCAAGACGGGACAGTGTTTCATTCTGTTGTAGATAAGGTCTCTGTGAGTCAGAACTGACTTAACTGCACCCAACGACAGCAAGTCAAGTCAAACTCTAAAATTGTTTGCACAAGATTATAAAGCTACCAGCAAGGCAGGGGAAAACTTTTCAAGGAGAATTTGCTAAATCTCAGTGGGCAGCAAAATTATTCATTAGCAGCATCCTGCTTTAGGGACTTTAGGGTTAGTTCCACTTCCTAGAGGCCTCCCATATCAGGACAGCAGAATGGAACACCGCCTAGTGATATGTCATCCTCAAATTGTGCTACTAGAGTCCATTGTTACAGTCACCCTCCACCCATTTTCTTGAGGGGCTTCTTCTTTTTCACCAACCCTCCACTTTATCAAACATGATGCCATTCTCCAGAGACTAGTCTTTTCTGATGACATGTACAAAGGATGTGACACAAAATCTCTCCACCTCACTTCTTTTTTTTTTTTTAATCTTTTGTTTTGTTTTGTTTTTTTTTGTTTTGTTGAGGGGGGGCATCACTGCCTCTGGTAGTGGTGGGCACTACCCAGTGCTGCTCCTGAGAGCCGCCGCTGGATTTGAACCGCCAAGCCCGCGGGCCGCAGTTCCGCACTCAACCACTTTCGCCACCGGGGCTCAGCCCCTCCACCTCACTTCTAAGGAGCATTCTGGCTGTACTTTTTCCAAGACAATTGTGTTCATTCTTCTGCCAGTTCATGGCGTAGTTAATATTCTTTGCTAATACTATAACTCAAAACCATCAACTCTTCTCTTCCTTATACTTTGAACAGTTTTCACATGCATAAGAAGTTATTGAAAAATGCCGTGATTTGGGTTAGGCACGCCTTAGTCCTCAAAGTGACATCGTACGAGTCTGTAAGCTGTGTTCTCTACATAAATGAACACCCATCTAGTGTCAACCTAATTTGAAAGAGACTCTTGGATATGTATACAGAGATTGACTGAACTCCCCGGCCACAAGAGCAGAATAGAGAAGTCTGGATGGAGTGAACCTCAGATTGCAGAAGCTGAAACTTTTGGACCCACCCAAAGAAAAGGCTACTCGAAGATATTTCCAGGTAGAGTTAAGTGCTGATAGGTATTTTGCAGAAACAAAGTCTCCCCAGTAGAACAGAAGTATAGATGAAAGTGTTTAGTAACTGTGCAACTAAAGACTGGGGTTAAACACAATTAGATAAGAAAAGAGCTTTCTAGAGTGGCATGAGCATGAACAGAGTGAGACAAAGGCCTCTACAGAACTTGTTAGAATACAGAATTTTATTAGGAAATAATATAAGGAAATCAGATACCGTTCTTAAAGAAAGTCAGAGCAAATGGTCTCCCTTAGGAATCTTAGTTGAGAGTTACTTTGTTCCTTAGAAAGGAAGGATTGACATCAGACCTAACCAAACTCTACATATAAATTTGCTAAACTAGAGATTATCTTCACTTATAAGAAGGCTTTAGTGATGTTCTGTTTATTTCTATGCTGCCTAAAAGTCCCAGGACAAAGAGCTCTTCTAGACATTTTTGTAGAGATGCTTGTAACAATATTATTATGGACTGAATTGTCCTCTTCCCCACTATGGGTTAGGATCCTAACCTCTATACCTATGGATATAATTCCCTTTGGGCATAGGGATTTCTTTATTATGGTAATGAGGGCACAGCAGAGCAGGGTGTGTCCTACACCTAGCTACTTCCTCTTCAGAATGAGCAGATTACATTCAGAGACCAGAAAGCCCCAATACGAGAAGATAAAGACAAGGACTCATTGCATTGGACAAAGCTCCTGGAACTCATGCCACCTTTTAAGCAGCGTTGCTTTTTCCTTGGTTCTCTATCCATTGCATTTTCAGAATTTTCTTTCTTTGTTGGACTATAGGGTTGGTCCCACAGGGTTGCTATGCGTTGAAACTGACTTCCACAGCGAGTTTGGGTTTATTGGGTTTCCACTCTTGTAAAGAGTTATAGTCTTGGAATCCCACTGGGGCAGCTCTATTCTGTCCAAAAGGATCACTATGAGTCAGAATTGATTCTATCGGCAATAAGTTTACTTTTTTAAGACTGTGTATGCCTCGGGCACTGAAAGACAGCACTCAACTCTGCTTTTGGTGTTCCCACTGAATTGTCCTATTAAGGCACTCCAATTCTAAGCTGAATTTATTTCTTAGGGCTACTGTACAAAAAAGGACAACAAAGTGACACCAAAAAGACAGAAATGTATTGTCTCACAGTTCTAGAGGCTAAAGTATACATCAATAGTCAACTTGACCGTACTTCAAATGCACAGAGAAAATTCCTCCTTGTCACTCCCAGTATGTAGTAGACTCAGGCATTCCTGGGCTGTTACATGCATCTCCACATAGCCTACATCAATCTGTCTCTCTGCATTTTTCTTTTCCTCCTGTAAAAGAATGCCATTTATGTTAGATTAGGTTCCAGGATGGCCTTGACTTAAATGATAACATATTCGAAGACTTTCCAAAGGAGGCTGTGTTCACAGGCACCAAGAGTTAGCATTTCAACCTATCTTGGAGAGGGATGCAAATTTCAATACAAAACAATTTGTACTGTGCCATCTCAGTCAGTGCTGTCTAATGATGCAAGGATGGCAATGTTTTACACTCTGTGCTGTCTAGTATAGAGGCTGCATACCACAAACAAACACTTGACATGTGTTGTAATTAGATGAGAAATTCAATAATGAACCATATTAAATTTTTTTTTGTTTTTGTCTTGGTTGTTGGCATCACTGCCCTCTGGTGGTTGTGGGAGCTACCCAGTGCTGCTCCTGAGAGCCGCCACTGGATTTGAACCGCCAAGCCCACGGGCCACAGTCCCGCACTCAACCACGTGTGCCACGGGGGCTCAGCCCGAATTGTATTAAATTTTAATGAACTTATACATAAATGTAAATAGTCACATGGAGCTAGTGGCTACCAGACAACTCAGATGTAGGTTGATACTAAGGTGTGCACATTGTATTGTGTTACTGATCCCAGAAGCTTATGGATTCTGCTATTGGTACAAACAGCTTGGAAAATTTGTCCTCGTTACAGGTCCATATCGACAATCTCATTTATGCTTGCTCTGTTCTTACTGACAATTAAGGCTCCTGGCAACCTAGAACAGAGATCAGCAAATCCAGCCCAATACCGAGTTGTATCAGAATATCTGCACCATTTATTTGTGCACTATCTATGATTGTTTTACTACTATAATGCCACAAGAGTGGCTGCTGCATGGCAACTGAGAATGTTTACTTTTTTTTTTTTTACACATCCCTTTTAACCCAATAGGAACTCTGGTAACGTGGTGGCTATGAATGGCCTGTGATCACCATGGTCAGCAGTTTGAAACCACCACTCCATTCTTGGGAGAAAGGCAAGACGTTCTACTCCTATAAAGGCTTGGAAACCCACAGAGGCCAGTTCTACTCAGTCCTAAAGGATCACTAAGAATTGGCATCTGCTCAATGGCAATGAGTGAGTTGTTTCCTTACAATAATTAACTGGTTATTATATCCATAAATTTTCACTACTTTATAGAGGATAAAGTTTTTGTACTTCAATATTGGATTTTAGGAAATCCTTTCTCAGTTTAAAAAAAATCATTCTATTGGGGGTTCATACATCACATATCACAATACATACACACATATATTGTGCCAAGCACCTTTGCATACCTGATGCTGTCATCATCCTCAACCCAATTGCTTTTCCACCTGAGCCCTTGACATTGGTTTTTCATCTTTTCCCCTCTCACCCTGCTCCCTCCTTCCCCCGAACCCTTGATATTTTATAAATTAGTATTTTGTCATATCTTACACTGCCCAACATCTTCCCTTGCCCACTCCTCCACTGTCTGTCCTCTAGATAGAAGGTTATGTGCAGACCCTTGCAGTCGGCTTCCCCTCTCACCCTACCTTCCCCCCGCCCCCCCCCACCCCCACCTTTCTGGCATCTTTACTCTCACTACTGGTCCTGAGGGACTATCTCACTATCTGTCCTGGATTCCCTGTGTTACCAGTTCTTGTCTGTACCAGTGAGTGTACCTCTTCCAGTCTACCTGGATTTGCCAAGCAGAATTGGAATCATGATTGTTGTGGGGAGGAAGCTTTTAAGAATTAGAGGAAAGTTGTATGTTTCATCGTGACTTCACTGCACTCTGACTGTCCATCCTTATGTCGCATGTAGAATGCTCATCACCTAATGAGCTGCCTTTGACGATGGCTTTGCTCATCTATTAGTGATTTTGAAATCACTAGGTCCTTGGAAATCTTGCTGATGTGTTTTGATTGGTAACAACATATCAAATTCAATACTTTATTGTGTTACCGAGTTACTGATTTTCCAAATATTTTGGAACAGATTTCTTCACAGACCAAATAGAATACACTCTTGTTCTCAGTGCAAATATGTCCTCAAGTTCAGGTATCATCTGCACAAGAACTCTGCATGTGTCTATTTACACACCCAAGAATCATCATTCTTTCAAAGTCTACTTTGAAGAGGGTATCAATTATTACCTATAGATTAATTGTCAAGTTAATAAAAGACTTTTAGATGATTTGGGTTTTCACTTTGGGATCTACAATGCTGATTTGCTTTCCAAAGACTATTAAAAACTCAGTAGTCAGTCTTAGAAACAACTAAGTCATTATGTACGTGAGTGGGCTTTCTAGTAGACTGCACAAGCAGAGCCTTATCCTAATAATGCAAACAAGACAGAACCATGTATTATAAACAAGACAGAACCATGCAAGAGAGGGTAAGTAACTGGGAACACAAATGAGCCTCTACTTAATTCAGGCTAAGTGCAATTCAATTATCTTTAGTGCAAGGTACTCAGTCACATTGCTGTCTCCTGCTTTGTTTTAACAGTGCAGGATTTTAATTTAAAAATAAATCCCTTTCTCTGAAGTAAGGAACCTCTAAGAACAATAAAGTAATACATTTCTGAGCATGGTTCTCTCTCCCAAAGACCTGATGCTTTAAGGATAAATTGATTCTTCAATGTTAAAAAAAGGAGCTTAAGACAAATGCCTTATTAAAACTGTAAGGATAGTAAGTAGAAATGTCATTTTGATCATATCTTCAATGATTCAGGCATCTGTCAAAATGACAGCCCTGTACAATGACTTACAAAAACCCAAACCAAAGCCATTAAGTTGATTTTGACTTGTGGCAAACCAAGAGAGAGAAGATTTCCAGAGCTGTAGATCTTTTGTTTACTAGTATGTGTCTATGTGTCTATGCAGTAGGGGTTTACATTTTTAGATCATGAATTTTGTATTTCTTAATTTAAGTAAGTTACCTAACCCCCCAGTAGTCTACCTGACCCTGTTTCCTTTGACTTCTCATCTCCTTCTTGGGATTGTTTTCTTCCCTCTCAAGTTAATAGCTCTTGGCCCTCTAGCCTATTGAATTGTTTTCCTTCCTTCCTCCTCCTGACCTTGGTAACCTCTAAAGTCTATTGTCTTTTGTATGAAAGTGCTTGCCTTGGTTTTTTAGTTTTCTTTGTAATAATGATCTCATCAATTTTGTCCTTTTGTCATTGACTAGTGTCACACAGCATAAAGTTCTTCAGCTGGTTGGTCTTGCCATGTCATACTCCCTGGTTTCATCCTTCTGTTTTAGTGATGCATAGTATACCATTGTGTGAAGGTAGTGAAGTTTCTTTATCTATTCTTCTACTGATGGACATCTAGGTTGGTTCCAACATCTTGTTTCTATCTTCTTGCTTTTTGGAACAGTGCTTCAGTGAACATGAGTATGGATATTTTCTGCTCATGCTGTGACTCTTATTACTTTCCAGGCTTGTATGGAATTTTGATTCTCTGCTGTTTGAGGTAGTGCCAGACTGTTTGTATAGCAGTTCCAATCTCATCACAGTTCCTCTAGCAATTGTTATTTTCTGCTTCTCTCTTAAAAAAATTTTTTTTTGGCTGTCCTTACTGGTATCCAGTGGTATCTCCCCATGCATTGATTTGTATCCTATGGATGTCTAGTGATCATGAGAATTGCTCCATGCATTTGTTAACCATTTAGATGTACTTTTGGGGTAGGTTGCCTCTTCATGTTCTTTGCTCACTTTTAAACTGGATTATTTGATCATTTTTTATTGAGGTACTGCAGTTTTCTATAGATTTTATTGATTGATTCTGTCATTGTTTCTAGAGTTAGAGATGATTATTTTTGTAAACATAGATCTATTGTGTCATTGTCAAGCCACCTCCCTGCCCCCTGACTTTATGGGATCTCTTTTTATTCTTTTGATGAAACTTTTTGATGCACATAAATATCTTATTTTTAGTAGGTTCCAGTCATCTATTTTATCTTCTATTGTGTGTGTTTTCTATGTTATATTTGGTAGTGCACCCAAGCCCTGCTACCACTTGTCTGTCAGTTTACCATACTGTGGTAGCTTGTGTGTTGTTGTGATGTTGAAAGTCTTGTCAAATAAAAAAAACTCACCGTGATTAAGTGAATAACAATTCATAGTGACCCTCTAGGACAAGGTAGAACTGTGTCTGTGAGTGTCTGAAACTGCAACTCTTTACAAGAGTAGAAAGGAAATTCTAAGAAGCATCTGGTGGTTTCCAACTGCTGACCTTTCAGATTGCAGCCCAGATCAAAGCCACTACACGGCTACATCACTGGTTTTCAAACACCATCAGGGTATAGTAAACAGGTTTCATCAGAGCTTGAGGAACCTACGCAGAAGGAATAGGCTGCCCACTTTGAGGAAACAACTCGACATTGGCAGAAAATAGCATGACTGAAGTTAGATGGATATTGGCTGGAAGCAGAGATTACAAGAAAATTGTTTATTTATACTTCTCTAACTATGCAAAAGCATTAGACTGTTTGGAGCATGCCAAACTGTGGATAACATGGAGAAGAATGGGAATTCCAGAACACCTCATTGTGATCATAGAGAAGCTGTACATGGACCAAAAGGCAGTCCTTTCAACAGAACAAAAGACTACTGAGTGATTTAAAATAAGGAAAGATGGGTATTCGGGTTACATCCTTTAATCATACTGATTTACTTTATGTTCTGAGCAAATAACCTAAGAATCTGTATGAAGAACATGAAGAATGAGGCACCAGGTTTGGAGATGGCTTATTAAAAATCTCCAATATGAAGGTGACACAACTCTGTTTGCTGAACGTTGAGTCTTTGAAGCACTTTCTGTTATCCTTCAATGTGGACTGCGACTCATTGTAATAATAATAATAAACAAAAAGCACCCAAGTCCTCAGAGCTGGGTTAAGAGGTAACATCATGTTTAATGGAGAAAAGTTTGAGGTTGTCATGATTTCATCATGCTTAGACCCAAAGTCAACACCCAGGGATGCAGCAGCCAGAAAATCAAAAGACGCATTGCTTTGGGTAAATCTGCTGCTCAAAACCTCTTTAAAGTGTTGAAGAGCAGGGATGCTGTTTTGAGAACCAGGCTGCACCTGACCCAAGTCCTGGTATTTTCAGTCACTTTTTATGCATTGTGAAAGTTAGACATTGAATAAGGGAGACCACAGAAGAATCACTGCGTTTTAATTATGGTACTGGCGAAGAATATTGAAAGTTCCATGGGCTGCCAGAGGAACAAGCAGATCTGAAGTACAGAGAGTTTTTTGGAGGCGAAGATGATGTGAGACTTTATTTTACATATTTTGGATAAGTTATTGGGTGAGGCCAGACCTTGGAGAAGAACATCATGACTGGTAAAATGGAGGGCCAGGGAAAAAGAGGAAGCCCCTTGATGAGATGGATCAGTATAGAGCATTGTCACCATGAGGTCGAACCTAACCACAATTGTGAAGATGGTGCTGGACCGGGCAGCATTTCCTTCTGTTGTGCCTAGGGTCACTGACTCAGAACCTACTGGAAAGTAAATAACAATAATTACCAGGATTAAGGAGTCCTGATCACCTAGGGAGTTAAGTGTTTGCTGCTAATCACAAGCTGGATAGTCCAAACCCATCAACTGCCCTTTGGAAGAAAATTGAGGTTGTTGATCCTGAAGTAGTTCTAATTTGCCCTATAGGGTCACTATGAGGGGGGATTGGCTCTTGAAAGTGGATGTTAAATAATGAGTGCTTTTATCAGTAATTATATCTGTTACCACGGTGACCAACACACACACAAAATCCTCAATAGATCGCTTTTTTATTGTTTGAATAAGTACTACCTAAGAGACAGTTCTACACATAGTGCTATTCATTCATCCTTTTATTTTCATGTTAGGAGGTATGATGGCTCAAACAAACATGGCAATGGGAAATGTATTACTTTAAGTAGCCAGAAAAGTCATCTGCTTCATCACTTATGCCTCCTTGCAACTAACCCACATCTGTGATGTTCTGTGCTTCCCAGCAAATTAGAACACAGAAGGAAACACTCCTGGTGGAAATTACCCAAATTTCCGGAGAAAAATGAAAGCACTGTCTAAGCTATCTTCCTCTGACTGCCATACAAACTGCTCCTTTTATGGTACTTTAAGATAAAGGGTCACCCAATTTCTAGAGGCCGTCAAAATGGGGAATTGACGGTAGCAGCATTAATTCAAAGCTACCCAGGAGGGTATACTAAGGCTAGTATACATGAAAACAATCCTTGAAACTTTTCCTGATCTCCTATTTCTGAAGAGATTAAGGAGACATTATACAAGTCCTACAATGCAATGGACTGTTTGCTATGGCTTTTCTATTCATAGTCCTTGTTATTCCCACCAAACTCTTTGTTTTCCTGGTGAGTCTAGGTGAAGGTAAGAAGGAGGAGTTTGGGACAGGTGATGTGGATCAGATTGTCTGACCCAACTGGGAGTGACTGTTAACAGGGCTAATTGTGAGTATTCTCCGGCTGGGTATAAATGAATCATCTCAAAAACAGGAAGTAGGGTTCTCTCACTAGCAGCAAAAGAGAAGACCCAGGAGAGGAGTCTGTCATTTAAACCCTGAAATCTCTGCACATCAAGCCTCCTTGGTATAGGACAGTGGTTCTTAACTGTCCTAATGCCGTGGTGCTTTAATACAGTTCCTCATGTTGTGGTGACCCCCAACCATAACATTATTTTCGTTGCTGCCTCCCAACTGTAATTTTGCTACGGTTAAGACTAGGGCGATCCCTGTGAAAGGGTCATTCAACCCCAAAGGGGTCGTGACCCACAGGCTGAGAAACGCTGATAGCTTTGATGCCAGAGGAGTGACGGGAACAGCCACAACAGAACCAGGAGCCAGAGCATGAGTCAGAGCTGGGGATTTCCCATGCTCTGTCCCAAGTCCACCGAAGTACTTTGGGGTAGGAGGCTGAGCTGTGGAGTAGGAGGTCTCTGGGCACTTCCCTGGGGGAGTTGAGTCTGTTGAACCACGGAGCTGGAGATGGATGCATTCAGGTTGAAGCTCACAGTGGATCGCCATGCAATTAGGCATTTACCAGCAGTCCTAAAAGAGCTTTGTAACATTGCCCAAGGAGGGCAGAGGCCAGGTCAAGGGCTGAGCGGCACAGAGAAGAAACTGTCCTG
Organism: Nesogale talazaci; assembly: GCA_004026705.1. Taxonomy (NCBI): domain Eukaryota; kingdom Metazoa; phylum Chordata; class Mammalia; order Afrosoricida; family Tenrecidae; genus Nesogale; species Nesogale talazaci. The sequence continues at coordinate 104,280 of PVJH01002813.1, forward strand.
ACTCAGCAGTTGTACCCTGAGTACCTAGCACCTGAATTGCAATCTGTTGACTTCTTTAATGGACCTGATAATCATGAGCATTGTTTGTGAGGTCTGGGTGGCCACGGCAAGGAGTTACGAAACCCAGCCGCAGAGGTAGAGTGCTGCAGGAGAGATACTCGGTGTCAGAGGTGGGCCAGAAGGAAGGGGTGGCGGGGGGAGGCATGTCTGCCTTGTAGGTTTCAGGCGTGGGCAGTGGATGTTTATGATTGGGAGGTTAGAAGTTCGATGGCACACCCTTCTCTGTATCCTTTTCACAATTATCTTGGTAAAAGACAGTCAAATCACTGAGTTACCCAACTTTTTAAAAAATGAATCAACAAAATAAAAAAGTACTTTCATTTGCATCAATTATCCTATCAACAGCATTGTGCTAGGCCACAGAACAAAGAAATGTGTGGATAAGATTGCAGCAGCATCTCAGGGAGGAGATGAGTCAGTCAGGGTGCAGTGTAGCAGTGATGAAACATACAACTTTCCTCTAGTTCCTTAATATTTCCTCTCCCCATCCCCCACCCCACTAGCATGATCCCAATTCTACCTTACAAATCCAGTTAGGCCAGAGGATGTACAATGGCACAATTAGGAACAGGAAACATGGGGAATCCAGGACAGAAGGTCCCTACAGGACCAGGGTTGAGAGTGGTGATACTGGGAGAACAGAGGAAGTGTGTGTGTGTGTGTGTGTGTGTGTGTGTGTAGAAATTGGGAATCAATCACAAGGATCTTCACACAACCTCCTCCGTGGGAGATGGACAACAGAAAAGTGGGTGGAGGAAGATGTCAGACAATGTAAGATATCACAAAATAATAATAATTTATAAATTACCAAAGGTTCATGAGGGAGTGGGGAGTAGGGAGGGAGGGGAAAAATGAGGAGCTGATACCAAAGGCTCAAGTAGAAAGCAAATATTTTGAGAATGATGGCAACAAATGTACAAATGTGCTTGACACAATAGGTGTATGTATGGATTTGTGATAAGAGCTGTAAGAGCCCGCAATAAAATAATTTTTAAAAATCCATTTTTTATTTAAAAATTACAAATATTAAGGAAAAGTTGAAATCAATATACACTCAAACAGCAGTTCCCTGGCATGTTTTATGAATTTCAATTTATTTAGTGAACTTCTAAAACAGCTTCTCTATTCAAGAGATTTTGCAGAATAGTGAACACTAAATTTCCTTTAGAAATCTGAGCATTTCCACAGTAACTGAAACTATTTAATTGTATTTCACATAAGATGGCTTCACCTACCTACCCTCATATAACTCCTAAAAGGACCTATTACTAATCTGGTGTTCTAAGGAAACTGCCAAGCATTCCAAGAAAGTATGTATCCTTGAGAAAATTTGAGACCTGTGAGAATATCAATCAAGGAAAGTTTGGGAATTTGGGAAGGGTTGTGTCTATGAGCTTCCTTCCAAGGTGGAGGAAAAGATTGACCAGGAGGGGAGAAGCCACTTTCTAAATATATATCCAAACATCACCCCTAAGGTATTTTGAGCTATTGGTAGATCAAAACGTTGACTGCGAGGCAGACCATAATGAGATAAGTGTTTCCCAAAGATTCATGGGAAAATAGTATGCAGTTGAGAATGGATGAGAAAGCAGACAGAGAGAAATTTCTAGAAGCTCTTGTTCTCATTATTCATAAATGATTGCCTGGGCAAGGGTAATAGAAGTAAGAGTGGGGTTAGTGACATCTCACAGGATAGAACGACTAATCTCGAGACGGGATGAAAACAGCAACCATAAACAGGCATGGTTTGTGATTTCATCGCTATTGTTGTGTAGATACATATTTTGAAGGGGTGTTAATGCAAAAGCATACATTTCAATGGATGCTATCACAAAAGGCAAAAGTGGGGCACAGGGATGGAACAATTTCATTTTTCAGTTTTTCAATAAATGGTGATAAAATAGCTGAGTGGTTGAGAAAAAGATCGAAGGCAGTGAGAACAGCTATGGAACTATTGCCCTAATCCAGGAAAGTAATCCAGGAGTTAAGAGGTGATGTTAGCTATGCAGAGACTGCAAAGCCACAACACAGAACCCCAAGGTGATATGTAGATGAGAGAGAAAGGATTACTCAGGACAGCTGTAGTTTGCTTCTGGAATACCAGTGTTAATAACTGAAATAGAAAAAAGGAGGGACAGCATCAAAAAGTTATTGGAGAAATGGAATTGAAAGACACTGGAATTTTCCCATGAACTTTTTGAAAACCCCATCTATGGTGGAGTGAAATTTCCCAATGTAGCGCTTTTATTCAGGTCTCTATAACCCCCACCAAGTGATTGGTTGAGACTGTGTAAATAGGACATACACAGCACTAATAGAAGTGATTGGTCAGTTTTCATTGCCTCCATCCCCTCACAAATGAGGCATCTTTGAAGCAGCAGTAGAGAAGAGGAAAACGAGGACCTCAGAAGAGCACTTTCAAGATCTCTCTCAAGTGTGAGAGGCTGCCAAGACCAGAAGCACTAGAGACTGTGGTATGGAGACCCAGAGGAACAGCAACGAGACCGTGGGGTACCTTTGCCATATCTGGCCTGAGACTATTGTGACAGAGGGGCTAACTTCTTGGTCCATGGAGGCAAAGGTCAAGGGACCATATCTCTGAGAGACTAAGAACCCGAGAGAGACTTGGCTGCTTGGTTGAGAAAACCAATGACTGTAATTGATCTGCTTGCTGGTCCTGACTTGGAGGAACCTACAATTAGGGCTTCCCTAATAACCCCAAACCAAACTCACCACCACTAAGTTGATTATGACTCGTGGCAAGCCCATAGGACAGAGTTAGAATTGTCCTTATGGGTTTCTGAGACTATAACTCTTTATTGGAATACAAAGTCTCATCTTTCTCTCAAGGCACAGCTGGAGGTTGCAAAATGCTCATTTTGTGGTTCAAAGCCCAACCTATAACTACTATGCCCCAGGGCTCCTCTATGGGCTTCACGAATACAGCCCTTTAATTGTGGGTACTTTCTATGAGTTCTGTCTGATCACTGCAATAAATGATGGAACCCAGCATAGATGAGTGGGAGGAGGGTCTGGTGCCAGAATAGGTAAGGGAGAATGGGTCGGGGAGATCTGTCTGACCCCTGCCTCATAATAATAGGGAAGTCAGAAGAGGTAGCTCTGTTGCATCTGTTGCAGTTTATTGAATCCTTGTCTACCAGGAAGTTCAAATAGGAATAGGAAAGATAATGGTTTAGGACTTATGAATGCTGAGGTTGGAGTACTTCCTGAAACTCTAGAGACACGGGGATTGTAAATATAGGTTTAGAAGTCATCAACACAGGGTGAAGTTGGAACTCTGCAAATAAACAAAGCGCATTATTGAATAAGGTAATCAAGGTGGATACCCTGAATTACTTCTATTGGATATTTTTTAATAACGAAAAAGTGATCAGCATAGAAGAAAATTCAGAATTTTTATTTAATGAAAATATAATTAGGAAGGAAGAATTATATTCGCCTATATAATCTGACAATAAAGTGTTTTTAGTATGCTGCCTTTTCTTTATTGGATTGTCGAACCCTTTAGATATGTTATACATTTGTGAATTTTAAATACTTTCTTCCACACTGTAACTTGCTTGAATTTTTAATCCCTTCATGGTGACTTCATACTAGGCTTTAAGGAAAACATCCACACATTTCAAAGAAGCGAACTCAATTAGAATACGTCTCCTGTTGGATGGAAGTACGCAGGAACTAAGTAGCAACTACATCAGAAGCTATAAAGTTCCAAAGTACAGGGAAATCAAGCAACACACTCCTACATCTGTGGCTCCAGGAAGAATCACCAAGGAAACCAGACTTTGAATGGAATGACAGAGATGCAACATTTCAAAGTAGGACATGAATACTGCAGTGTTCAGAGAAAGACTCATGGCCTTAAAATAACTTTCTATTAGAAATTAAGCAAAGTGAAAAAGAAATCTTCTATCATATATCAAAAATCTCAGAACAGACTAGGAAGATTGAATGTTTTTAAAAAAAGGATATTGGCAAGAATAATGCACTCATATTTCAATGGAATAATAATGTACGTAAATAGATAAATAACAAATATTAGACAAAAATCAAAGCCCCCAATCTGACCTTGTTCTTAAAGAACAGCGAATGATAATAGTATTAGAGCTTCTTGGGCAAGATTGCTGAAGAAAAAAGACGGTATGTGTGTGCATAAGTACCTACAAATTAGCAATATTCATAGAGAAAAGATGGCATCAGTACAGATTTCATAGATATTAAAAATATGAGTAAGAGGGTAATAAAAGCAACTACTTTTGATATTAAATAGATTTAATAAAGGTCTTCATATCTGGGAAAGCTAGGGAGGGGGTAGACAGATGATAACATGGGTGAAGGGGAAGGTAATATCTTATTAGAGGGAGGAAAAGAAGAAAAGGGACTTGGTGGGGTGATGGACAGGGACAGTTACTGGGAGGACTGAGAAGTTTGCTAAGTTCAATACAAAATGGTGATCTGAAATATTAACTCCCACCTAATTCACAGTAAAATTTTTTTGTATAAAAAGCAAAACAAAATTTTTATAACTCTATTAAACACATCTCCCCCCTAAAGAGGCTTTCCCCCCTTTCTTTCTTTTTTAATACTTTTATTGGGGGATACCTTTAAGACATTCCCATAGGGGAGCTGTGAATTAGAGCTGACTCGACAGCAGTGTGTTTGGTTTCTGAGTTTGGTGTTGTACAAGTGGTTTAGTCCTAGGCTAAAAGTGAAGTGGTCTGGGTTCAAATCCACGCAGAGGAACTTTGCAGAAATGTGGGTGCTATGCCCTTGAAGTGACATGACCAGGAACTCCAATGGAGCAGTCTCAGTTCCACTGTGACACACACAGAGTCATCTTGATGACAGCTGGTCTGTTCTTCCTAGATAATCCCTTTAAAGAAATCTTTCCTTTATCAAATCTTAAATTTTATTATTATTATTATTTATTGAGATCATATCACTCTGAATTTTAACCATGTCAGTAGAATATACAATCGCTACCACAATCAGTTTCCAAACATTCTTTTTCTATGTGGATTTCATGACACTGTCTCCCTTTTACTCTTTCTCCACCACTATACCCACCCCACCCCTTATTCTACTTCTCGTCTATCTAGGTTCATTGATGCTAGGTTTCATATACTGGCAAATGGAAAAGCAGACATCACAGCTTCAAGGGGTGACCTCCATTGGCAATAATATTTCTAAGATCCATTCTACTGTGAACAAATAAAAACCATAGAAAACAAGACAAATAAAAAATATGGAAAATTTAGGAAACCAGATCAGATTCGGCCTGAATCATTGGGGGGAACTCCTGACAAAGTTTTAGCTGTTCAGGTCAGATTTCTGCCTTTGGTCTTCTATACTCCTTTCTCCCAAGCACTCTGCTTAGTGACCCCTTTCCTCCCTTCCCTCAATTATAGATAGGGGAGTTTCCCCAGTGGCTTATTTCCTGAATATTTCCACAAATGAATCTTGTCATTCACCATGTTCTTCACCCTTGATTCTGATACCTATCCCTTCTTCAACTCCAGATTATATGGATTCCAATCCTTCAGTGACTGATGTTGTGCTTCTTCCTTGCGGCCTTTTTTGACAACCCACATAGATGGCTCTTTGCTTGAAGACAAGCCTTTAAAACCCCAGACTCTACTTTATCTGATAGTCAGGCAGCATCTAAGTTCTTTGCTACATTTTGCTATTGCATCCACGGATAACCTCTTTACATCAATACATCTGCATGAAACAGAAAAAAAAAGTCCTTTAAAACACAACTTGGGCTGAACCCTGGTGGCGTAAGTGGTTGAGTGCGGGAGTGCGGCCCGTGGGGTTGGCGGTTCAAATCCAGTGATGGCTACCAGAGGGCCGTGATGCCCAAACAAACAAACAAACAAACAAAAACCCCACAACTTATCAAAATTGAGAATAGAGATCATCCAGATAGTCCAGTATCTCTTAAGGTAATTGATGCCATCATTGAAAAACTCCCTTGCCAGAGTTTGCTTCTCTGGTGAATTCCCAACCTTTTAAAAAAAGAAATAACAAAATCGCAGACTCGCCAAGGAATAGAGAAAGGGAACATTTCATAATTAATTTTATGAATGCAGTACAATCTTGTTTCTATGATCTCAAGTCATTACTTTAACAAATCTCTTCTGAATGTAGATGCCATAATGTTCGACAACATATTAATTGAATTGGCAAGTTTATCTTATTATAACTAGGTGCCAACTTCAAATCATAGTGACCCTTTGTGACAGAATAGAATTGGCTCTTAGGGTTACAGAACTTTTCTTTTTTTTTTTTCAGGTTGAGAATATATATATTTTAAAATTTTAACATACGTAGAAGTTTATATTGCAGATCTTTATTTTTGATTACAGAATCTAAGCTACTAAATTTTTTCACAACAGATTTCTGTCTTTTTTCATCATAGTCCCTGAGTGGGCTTGAACTATCAACGTTTAGTAGTCAAGTCCTTACCCATTGTGCCATCAGGAATCTTACCAAGGATAAACCATAATTTATCATGTTGTGGTTTTAGGAAGGTACAATGATCTATCGTTAAAAAAAATCAGTGACCAGGGCAATGATGCGCCCCCCCCCCAAAAAAAATCAGTGACTCTTGTTCATCCCATTAACATTAGAAATAAGAAAAAGTGACCATCTTGATAGTTGTAAAAAAAAATTAATAAAAAAACTAGTAATTCGGCGGCTTCCCTGGCCTAACTCTCAGGTCTTGGGACTGCCCAGGAGCTCAAGATGCTCTGTGTGTGTCTCTCTCTCTGCTGTCCCTTCACTTCCCCAAAGTCCTTTACTACCTCCAATAAAACATATCCTCTTCCACCCTAAAAACAAAAACAAAAAACCCTAGTAATTCTTCATGACAAAAGCTCTTCTCAAACAAGAAATTGAGGAATAGTCCTTTGGTCTCTTAAAGAACATTTGTGGAAAGTGCACAGCATTATTTTTGATGATAATGACTTTGTGAATGAGGCATGAGCTCTCTAAACCACAATCTCTCTACGGTATTTTGCAAGATGTATCAACCTTTGCAGTGAGAAATTATGTAACGACAGTCTGGTTGTCTATGTAAAGAACCCAAATTAAACTACTATCAACAAGTCAATCTAGAAAAGTAGCTGAACTGATGTTCAATGTGGAAAATACATTTAAAAGAAAAAGAAGCGAACTGGTAAAAAACTAAGAAGAAACCTAACAGTGTGTGAGATCTGTGTACTCAAAATCTTTAAAGAAGAAGTGTAAGATCTTGCTGGTAGGTGCCATCCAGTAAATTCTGAATCCATCGGACCCCTGTGCACAAGAGAAGGAAACACTGCAAAGTCCTGCACCATCCTTGTGATTGGTCCCACGCCTGAGCGCATTGTTGCAGTCATGGTGTCAAATCAAAGATGGGGCAGAAAACCAAGCAGGTGCCACAATCGGCTAATTACCGTAAAGCAGAGGTCAGACCACCACCCCTCCCAGCTCCACCCCACCCCACCCCCACCACATCCTTCCACTTTCCTTACTAACTCTGATACCAATGGTCACCTTCTTGGATGCTCGACTTTGCAGCTGGGCTCTCAACATCATTATAATAGCCACATGAAACTCACAGGCTACAATCCTGAAGATGAGGCTTACTCAGGAATTTAATAAGTTACAATTTAGGTGGATGTGCAGACGGGACAGTTTCTTCTCTGCCATGCTAACAAACATGCCTTTCTCTGGCCCTTAGCCATCTGGCTGATCTCTGCCCAGTTCTGGTAGTGCTACACAGACTTTTTAGAGCTGCCAATAAATGTCCAAGGGGCACCGCATTCCTTCATAAGCCTCAGCCCAAAGGCACTCAGCTCGAGCTCTGTAGGCCAGAAATCTCAGCTCCCTCAATTCAGTGCCCAGAAAAACCCTGCTCTACAAGGCAGACTTCTGCATCAGAGAATTTCAACTTTCTTGCTCTGTGCCACTAAGAAGTAAGTGGGCTGTGGGTGGAGAAGTCCACAGCTCTGTGTCATGATGTGACTCCTGATTCTGCTGCTGCTATTCCTCTGTCACTGATCTGGCATCAACCTCTATTTCAGATCAAAGAGGGTCAATGCAAAGGGATCTGAGGATCCAAAGGACCCACTGTACTCATGATTCCTTTTTCCTGATGGTATGGGTATCCCCTTTCTGCATCTGAAATGATTAATTTTATACCCAGTTAGAATGACAATCACAATGAACTGTGTTAGCAGACACTCACAGTTGAATCATGGGGCCAGAAGCTTGCGAAGGCCAAAGTGTTTGTTTAAATTGAAAATACCAAACCACATGAGGTCCTAAATTCAGTAGACCTGGGTAATTCTGAGGCTTTCTTCCACCAGTTTTAGCTACAGTTTCTCTATTCATTTAAATTAATAGTCTTCCCTCTTTTGATTTCCTTCTTTGAAATCTTCCAAGATTGCCTTTAAAAAGTTTGTCCCATGTAAAAAATTATTGTTTTCTTTGGGGTCACATTTCTGTAAATTGCAGCAAGAAGTTCAATGGTTTAAAAATATGTCTATTTGTGTTTTATAAAAATTAAAAAAAACCCTTATAGTAGACCTGACCTCAAAATCATTTTTGTGTGGTACAAAATGTATCCCTTCTGGAAGTCATCCTAACAAGACTAAGACACAAGATGTCTGCGGCCATCCACGGGTTGTGGAGACACTTTTCAGTATGTTTTTCTTGGAAAAAAACCCATGATGAATAAGGTAGACTAGTAGTAGAAATATTTTTTGAATGATTTTCAAAAAAATCATTGGACTTTTTCTCATATGAATTATATCTTAAAAATATTTCTTAAAGGAATTTTCTTTCAATTGGGAGTTAATACGTATATCATATCATTCCATAGTTCAGTCACATCAAGCAGTATTGTACAAATGCTAGGACAATCAGTTTCCAACAACTCTTTTCCTTCCTGGACTCCTTGACATTGACTCTCTTTGACCTCCTGTCTCCACTCCTCAAACACTTCTTCTTCTTGCTGTCCCTAGAAGTTCATCAGTCCCAGATTCCAGATACTGAAAAACAGACCTTTGTGAAGAGCAGCAGCAGCATTTGAAAATTTTCATAAAATGATATTGACAACTATTTCTGATGTGCAAAGCAATACATTTCAACTTGAATTATCCTGAGAAGTACTCACATTTTCCCTGAAACAGTGTCCTATAACACTTCGCTGAAACAGGATTGGACATTTATTGAACTTGTGAAAGCAGATAAGCATGGTGGATTGAAAGTGATAATTTTAAAAATAGGAACACACACACAAATAAAAACCAGAGAATGACCAATTGGGAACAGAGCATCTCAGAAGTTTAGCCTTAACCAAGAAAAGCCATTGCTTGATGAAAAATGAGAAAGGAGAGGGATTGTTTAAACTAGTCAAACATTCGTCTCTGTTGTGAGACATTGGCATGGCCTGGTGAAGAAAATCATTCTATAATGTTGTTGTTTGATGCTGTCAGATTGATTCCAGCCCATAGTGACCATATGCACAAAAGAAAGAAATACCGCCCAGGTCTGGACCATCCTCCCAACTGTTCCTGTGTGTGAGGCCTTTGATGCAACCACTGTGTCAATCCATCTGGTAGAGGAGACTTCCTCGTTTTCCTGCCCCTCTCCCTTCCCCAGGGACTGGCAACATGTCCAAAGCACATGAGATGAAGACTCCCACCCTCTTCTCTAAGGAGCACTCTGGCTGCACTTCTCCTAAGACTGATTTGTTCATTCTTTTGTACTTTCAATGTTCTCTTCCAGCACCATCGTTCATATTGTGTCATGGAAGGCAAAAGCAAAACAAAACAAAGAAAACAAGGGCTATCCTATTGAATAAAATGTAGCAACAATAGCATGGGCCTGTGCATCCAATTTTTTCCCCTTCAAAGTGAATCACAGCAGGGATTTAGTTCAAAACATAAATGCAATCAATAGCCTGTGTGGAGATTAAAAACATTAAGTATCTTCTTCATTTGGGAAATAAGACAACATTGAATACAAGTCTAGTTTTTAAAAGATTTCTGTTTGGATTTTTAAAAATGAATGCATCCTAAGGATAAATGTTTCCACAGTGGTTAGCAAGAATTATTTCTATTTCCAGCAAAAAGGAGAGAAGCGCTAATATTTCCCATGTCTTCTCAGAGAGCAGAGTTCGGTGATGAAAATTTCTTAAAAATCAAATGTGGTCATTCTCCTTCCTTTTATCTGCTCTGACTTGGCTGTGACCTCCTTCTATCATGAGGTTGGAGCTTATAGGTTGGGAAAAGAATGGAAAACCCCTGCCAGATGCACAGTTCAAAAGTCAAGATTGTAGTATCACGGCCTCGAGAATTCCCAACACCAGGGAATCTCCCACAGAACAAAAAAAGTCCATGTTTCTTTACATATCCTACTGTGCTTCTCAGGCAACACCCCCACCGGGCCTTGGTCTGCCAATGGAAACACTAAAGTGAGAAATTATCTGCACACACACACAAAGAGAAAGTAATAATAAAAGACCATCTTTATTGTAACTGTCTTATCATTTCAGATCCAGCTTGGCTAAATCTTTCAGTTTATAAAAATTTTTAAAAGACTTATCCTTCACTGATAGTACATGTGCCCGGTTGGAGTTTGATGGTTCAACCAAGAAAAACAGCACTTTCTTAAAAAGAAATAAAACCCTTGACTAATAAAATATGGAAACACTCAAAAGTGTGTGTGTGTGTGTGTGTGTGTGTGTGAGTGCGCGCGCGTGTGTATGTTTTCAATTCTGGTAGAAAATATTTTATCTCCTCATGCAATGTTGCTTCTAAAGGAATTGGCTTGGAATTGACCGGAAAGCAGCACAGAATTGACACAATTCTTATATTTAGGGAAATGTTTGAAATGTGCTCTTCTCTTATGATCTTTCTCACAAGCAAGGAGCCTAATCCTGTTCTTATTTTTGAATGGATTTATAATAGATAAAATAATATGGCCTTCCATTGCTTCTGCTTATTCCAAACAAAGATCTCCCCACCCAAGAAAAATTTGAATTGTGTTTTTCACTTGGTCCAAACCACTAACAAGCCCCATGGCGTATCAGATGATATGTGAAAACAGATGAGTCCATCTTTAAACTAGGAAACAGTAACAGCTCTAGTCCTGAAGGGATACATTTAAAGTGTCAGAAGTGTTACGTAGGAGACTTTGAGGGAATTTCACTTCCCAAACCCTTTTAACTTCCCATCATCCAGACTTTTAATTTGAAAACATTTTTACTTTCCAGTCTATTGTTTAAATATTTAGAATGAAGTCTAAACAAATCTTGAGAATATTGTGATGGTTTAGAATGTAAATGACACAAGGTTATTTATGTTTGTGCATCTGTGTGCTCACAAATACATGAAAAGGTGTATACTTGTGTGTATATGTGTGCACACGCATCAGCACCTGGAGAAAGACATCATTCTTGGTAAAGTAGCACGGCAGCAAAATAGAGAGGAAGACCTTTGACAAGATGGATAGGCACAGTGACTGCATCGATGCGTTCAAAGGCCCTCATCTCTCTCACCATCAATAGTGTCTGCACCATGGCTCTCTCTCCCTTTCTGTGGTTCCTCAGCCATCTTCTCATGGCATTGGTCTTACCTACGCCCACCCCTCTGTCCCTGTCTGTGCTTCTGCCTCCCTGCTGTTCCTTATATAAGAGAAATCATTAGACTAAGGATACCCCCTCCCACAAGTGGACCTCATGACCATAACCAAGAAACCCTTATTTCCAGAGATGACAACATATTTCATCATATGTAGTTTGTCATATGTCCAACATATGTAGTTTGTCCACTTGACAAAATGTAAATGAGTGCTCCCCTGGCAGTTTGATTGCTCAGGCAAGGGCATTCATAGCACCAGGTGGGAGAGATTTTAAAGGGTGGTACATAGAAGAGCAAGACAGATGTGGAGGCTTTGGGTCTTCTGTGCGATTGCTGTGATGAATCGTTCCCTTCTCTCTTCTTTCTGCGAGCGTTTGGTGGATCTCCCAATGAGAATATGCAGCCAGAGCTGGTAACTGCTGAAGGGGGAAATGTAATTGTGAAGGAATCTAAGAGAAAACCTGCCATGAGGCAGAGTTTGCAGCAAAAGCAAGAAGGCCAACGGATATTTGGATTGTCACTTTTTATGAAGTGCTAACAAGAAAAAGGGTAAAACTACAAAAAATTTTCAAAAAGCCCACCCCAACTCTTTAAATGTCTTACTGCTTGAATTTTTCTGACATGAGGTTATGGAATATGAATGCTCTTGAACAAATCTTTTAATAACTGGAGCCTACATGTTGCCTTTAAAAAAAATATTGACTTGCCTCCTGGAAGGGAACCCCCAAACCATAATTGTCTGACTTTATTTAAGTTGGGCTAAAAGGCAAATCCTATACATATGGAGATGCCAAATTGCCCTCCAAAATAACTCTTTAGCCAAACCAACTTCTCTTTGCCAGAAATTAAAAAAAAAAAAAGTGAGTGCAAATCTAGTCTAATGGCCCAGTCTTTAGAAGACATAAAACAAAGAAATTCATCAAAATCATGCTGCATTTTCTTACTGGAGGGCCATCTGTATAGAAGGTCTGAGAAGCTTGGGCCATTTGAATTCCATTTCTCATCACCAATGACCCCCCAAAAGTGAATTACGTTGAATTCAGCCTTATCTTCTGTACTCAAGGCAAAGGAAGAACCTTTAATATACTTTGATTTGTTCCATTTATTTTAGTTGGTTTTCATATTCAGTGAAATTGAGAGAGTTTAAAGGGAGGTGAAACATCTTCTCTCCCTGTGGCTGAAGAAATCAATAAAAAATCCCTACAATGAGGAAGCCTGGAGTCATTGTGGCTACCACTGGGCTGTGTTCCAAAAGGTCAGCAGCTCGAAACCACCAAGCACTCCTCCAGAGAAAGATGAGGCTTTCCACTCTAATACAGTTACCGTCTTGCAAACTCACATGGGCAGTTCTACCCTGTTCTACAAGCTGCTACAGGTAGGCATTGGCTCAATAATGGTGAAAAAGCTAAAGTAAGGATGGGTAGATCCCAGCAGACTAACTACAGTTACCAGTTACTTCTTTCTAGAAACAGGAGCTTTAATCTACCTGGTTGCATCCTGCTGGTCAGCATCAGAGGCACCCAGAATGTAGATACAGGTGGTTAAGGAAGAGGAGAATGACTAGTCTTTGTATCAACTCTGCCTCACGAGGACCTATGTACAACAGAATGACTGTTGCCTGGTTCCATGTTGTGCTCAACATGCTGGAGTCTATTGTGACAACTATTATACAATACATCCCACTCAGGTTCTCCCTTGCCCTCACTGCTTCTCTATTTGCACCAACCACAAAGTTCTCCCCTCCCCCCAGATAGGGATCTCTCCAAAGCAAGCAAGTTGGGCAACATTGTGCTCTAATCCTTAAGATTCCCATTGGCTATTTGACAGTTCTGTCTGTTTTAGTCTGGAAACTCTGCTGAAACGTGTACACCACGATCAACCCTGCTATATTTGAAATACTGGTGGCATAGCTTCTGGCATTTTCCCCCCAATAATTTTACTGGGGGCTCTTACAGCTCTTATAACATTCAATGCATCCTTTGCATCAAGCATATTTGTACACATGTTGTCTTCTTCATTTCCAAATATTTTCTACTTGAGTCCTTGATATAGGCTCCTCTTTCCCCCTCTTTTAAATAAAATCTTTCCATTGGGAGCCCATACACCTCCCATCATGATCAACACACACGTCAACTGTATGCATACCATATTTGCACACCTGCTGCCATCATCACCCCCGAAACATCCTCCCTCCACTTAGACCTCCAGTACCAGCTCCCCATATTCCCCCCCCTCTCCCCACCATGAACCCTTAATAATTTATTATAAGAAAAATAATAGCTTCTGACGTTTTACAAAGAACTTGACATCAGAATCAGTGGAAGGCTTGATAACAAACTGCATCATGCAGATGACACAACTTTACTTGATGAAAGAGAGGAGGACTTGATGTATTTGCTTATAAAGGTCAAGGATTGCGGCTTTCAATATGGGTTACAACTCCTGTGAAGAAAACCAAGGTTCTCACCACTGGACCAAAGTTGCTTCATGACAAGCAGAGAAAAGATTGAAGCTGTCAAGGGTTTCATCTGCCTTGGATATACATTCATGCTCATGGAAGCAGCAGTAAAGAGATCAAAGGACATCAAATCAAGTAAATCTGCTGTACAATATCTATTTAAAGAGCTGAAGAACAAGGGGGTCACTTTGAAGACTAAGATATGAATGACCCAAGCCGTGGTCTCTTTAATCACTTCATACACATATCAAAATAGGAACTTGAAGAAGGAAGTCTGAAGAAGTATCAATGCATTTGAATTATGATGCTGGTGAAGAATATTGAAATTATGGTGGACTGCAAAAGGACAGACAGATGTGTCTGTCTTGAAGAAGTACAGCCAGAATGTTCCTTAGAATCAAGGATAATGAGACTTAATTTCACATATTTTGTTCATGTTATCAGGAGAGACCAGTCTCTCGGAAAGGACAGCATGCCTGGTGAAGGGGAAAGGTGTAAAAAAGAAGCCTTTCATAAGCCGGGGAGACACAGAGGCTGCAGCAATGGGCTCAGACGTAAGAACATTGTGAGGCTGGCACAGGAGCAGGCAGTGCTTTGTTCTGTTGGACAGAGGGACTCTATGAGGCAGAACCAACTAGATGGAACCTACAACAAGACCAGCTTTTATGAGTGTAGCAACAGCAAGATCACTACAATAAGACCCAATGACACGTGGTGGGAAAGAGTGAATACCATTCCTATAAAGGATCCACTGAATAGTCTTGAGAGGGAATTAATGATACAAAGGCTAGCACTAACAAAGCACGAAAAACTACTTTATCATGAAAACAAGGGAAAAGATGAGGAGCTGATACCGAGGACTCAAGTAGAAAGAAAATGTTTTGAGAATGATGATAACCATGAACGTACAAATGTGCTTGACACAATGAATGTATGTGTGGATTGTGATAAGAGATGTGCTCGCTCCCAATAAAATTATTTATTTTTAATCATTTTATTGAAAGCTCTTAAAATGCTTATTAAAACCCATACATCAATTGTATCAGGCATATTTTTATATATATTCCTCTCATTCTTTTCTAGACAGGTACTTTCTATTGAACCATTGGTATTAGCTCTTCTTTTAGTCCCCCTTCCCCCCAACCTCGTGACCCCTTGATAGATTATAAATTATTATTTCCATGTCTCACACCAACCATGGTCTCCTTTCTTCCACGGTTCCCATTGTTCCTTCCCCTGGAGGGGTGTGTATGGTTGTGGGTCAATCAGTTTCCCCTTCCTCCCCTCCTCTGCCCCCCCTTCACCCTTCCCATCTGGTATCTCTCTGCCCATTCCTGCTCCTGTGTGCTATGTGTCCTGACCACTTCTCTTATGTATGGCTGTGTACAAGCTGCTGTCTAGTCTGAAGTGAAAGGCATCACTTGGGTCATGAGGTGGTGGGGGTGAGGAAGCCTCAGAGTCAGAGGAATATTGTGTGTTTCGTTGGTGCTTTACTGCACCCTGGTTGACTCATTTCTTCCCTGTGACCCCTCTGTGGGGCTGTTACATTGTCTATAGATGGGCTTTGGATCTCTGCTCTGATCCCCAGCATTCTTTTTTTGGGGGGGAGGGAGTGGGCATCACTGCCCTTTGGTGGTCGTGGGAGCAATGCAGCACTGGTCCTGGGAGCCACTGTTGGATTTAAACCACTAAGCCTGCAGGCTGCAGTCCCGCACTCAACCACTTACGCCACCAGGGCTCAGCCTGATCCCCATCATTCTTAATCATATGATTTTGTTTGATTGTTAAGGGTCTCTGATGCCTGTTACCTGGTCCCAGTGACACCTCATGCTCGCACAGGCTGGTGTGCTTCTTCCACATGGGCTTGCTGCTTCTCTGCTGGATGGCTGCGTGCTTCACTGCAAGCCTTAAAGCAAAAAACAACAATAAAAAGGTGATGATAGGTCTTCATCTATTCCAAGTTTCAAAAGGAATCCAGGATTTATTTTGTCGTGGAGCGTATGGAAAGAAACAACACAACCTTACTTGCTGAAAGTGAGGTGGACTTAAAACACCTACTGATGATGGTCACGGATTGCAGCCTTCGGAATGTATCACAGCTCAATGCCAAGAAAGCCCCAATCTTCACAAAGGAACCACTAGGTAACATCATGATACATGGAAAATGTGAAGAATAGTGTCTTGCTTGGATTCACAGTCGATGTTCATGGAAGCAGCAGTCCAGAAATCAAAGGATGAGTTGCACTGGCCAAGTCTGCTGCTCAAAACCTCTTTGACATATTGCTAAGCAATGATGTTACTTAGAATAGTCATGGTGGGAACCAACTCAATGGCAATGGACAAAAGATATATACACACACCTATATGTGTACATACAAATATGTGTGTATACAAAAGATATATGTGTGTGGACACACACACATATATTTAACTAAATTTACACATAATATATATATAATACATATATGCTCTCTATATAACATAATAGAAGATAATAAGATCATAGATTATTTATGACAGATGATATAATGTGATAATATATCATTTTATTTATATATGTTTATATGTGTGTGTGTGTGTGCCAGTACAAGAAGTTTAGGTGTCACCTAAAATCTTTGATCTTTTCTATGGTCTGTGTAGATTCTTTCTCTTATCACTGAACATAAATCCACATGACAAGGTTTTCAAACTGCCATCTTATGACATTAGATTATCACAGACCACTTGAAGTTTAAATATAGAGAAGAACTAGTTAGGCAAATCACACATCATATAGTTGTTTTATCTTTTGCAAAGTGAGTATCTTCTGTTTGTTCTGGGGGTTATGCCCATGGTACGTGTGGGTGTGTTCCAGGCAAAAAAAAAAAAAAAAAAAAGGCTTTTCAGGTGGGATTCTTAGTCCAGTAACTCACAGAGACTGAAAATAGGGTTTGCGTAGAAAGTGGGTTTCAAAGTTGGCCAAATTTGAGGCGCCCAGTGAGCACGCGAGCTGCTCTGCCTGCTCCCTCTGAACGCGCTGAGCCAAGGTGACAAATGTCCTCCTCTCTTCCCTCCAGATGCTCGCCAGATGTGTGTGCGCCGCTGGCGTCAAGGGTAGTCAGTCTCTGCCTTAGCATCATTAAAAGGCAATTAGCTTAGAACTGAAATTAACAAACGTGATTAGCGGCCCTTGAAAATGGCCCTGTCATCGCAGGCCCTTGCTTCTTCCTGGTCTCTTTGGTACTTTAATATTCTCTAAGTGAGTCTATGATCTCAGATGGTCCTTTGAGCGCCAGTTTCTCAGTGGGAGCCCCAGACCCTGGACCCTGCCTCTGGGTGGACACAGTCAGGCTTCTGCTGGATTTTCACCTTTGCCTTCAAGTCTGCTTCTTGTTCCTGTAACTACCCTCATCGCCCTTTGCTCTTCTTGCTGGAGATTCTTTACCTCTGGCCTTTCATCATCCCATGCTCTCCTTTCCTCTCCCCACGATTTCTGTTGCCAAATTCACCTCACATTTCACTGGAAGAACACAGGTCCATACTGGGCGCCTTTCTCCTGGTTTCTAAAGACAGGTCCCATAAGCTATGCACATGCATGCGCTTTCTAGCATTAGCTCAGGGCTAGCGGAGAGAGGCCTGTGGGTCAGATCAGTCATCTTCCATCTGTTCTTGTACTGCTCACCAGTGGAGAATGGATTCTCACTCTCTAAGAGCGAGGGTATTTCAGGATGGGAACCTTACATGAAATTCTGATTGTGGAGTGTTCAAATAAAGTCTTATTGGAACTCACCCATCAACTCTGATGCATGCGGACTCTGTGTGTGCCACATGGGGACTGTGCCACATAGGACTTTAGAGGGCTATGCTTTTTAAAAGCTGATCGCCAGACCTTTCTTCTGTGGTGCATCAGGTAGACTCACATCTCAAACCTCTGCACTAACAGACACGCACATTAACTCAGCGACTCCCTACTGGGACACACCCATTCTACTTTCTTCACGTATGGTCAGGGAGTTCTGGAGTCAAAGCAATGAAGCACTCAGCTGCTAAGGGAAAAGTTGACTGTTGAAACCCACCGACTTCTTGAAGGAAGGAAGATGGCACCAACAATCTGCTTTGGCAAAGATCCCAGCCTTGGAACCTTATGGGATAGATCTATACAGTCTCTGTGAGCTCATTATGCGTTTCACTTATTGTCTCGAGTTGCATTTTAACTACACTGGGAGTGTTGAATAGTGTTTAGTGAAGATGGTATGGTCATGAAAGCCTAAAATATTGACCATTTGAATATTACCAGAAAGTTCACTGACTCTTGCTCTAGATCAGGGGTGTCAAACTGACCAGTTGCTAGCCCTATGTGGCCCCTGAAGTAATTTTTTTGTCACCCGTGATGCTCTGAGATAAAATGAAAATGGGAAAAAATTGTGATGAAGAAAATCGCGCTTGGGGGAGATCAAGGCAATATCACAATGCAGTACACACAATTTCCTCATCAACCCTGTAACTACTGAAGATGAGTATACATGTGCCTTTCCTGGGGGTGGGTAGGTCATGTGGGTATGTATAAATGCACTGACTCAGTTCTGGTGACATTTGGAAGCAGTAGGTCTGCCACTCTCAGTGTCATGTGACGTAAACAAATCCCAATAGTGAAAAGGTTAAAAAGAGCACTCTGGGTTGTGCTGTTATGCATCACACCTAGCGACAGCGCTAGTTAACATTTTTAGAGGGAAGACATTACGATTGTGCGTCACTTTTGTCAGATGCCTAACATTTTGTGTTTTTTTATTAGTTACTTTGTTATGTTTTTCGGTCACAACCTAAGAGGCAAGTGAAAACTAGTGGGAGGAAAGCGCCAGCAAGTTTCAGGTAAAAAGGAATAATTTTAGTTTTATAAATACATAAAATAAATGTTTAAATAAAAGCAATTATACAGTGTTTTAATCATCCTATCCATATTACTGAATCCTCCCTTTAAAATATAAATTTAACAAAATTTGTCAATGTGATGTGGCTCTCATGAATGCAGTTTGACATCCCTGCTCTAGATTAACATTCTTTCCCATTCTTTGAAGCCAAATGAGGGCTCCATCCTGTTCAAAGGCTACCTTTTCAGTTGGTTCTCCTCCTGCCTTCACAAGTGTCTTGCTTAACTCATCCTGTGACACCTCGCTGCCCATCCCAGAAAGATTTCTCTTGACATGACACTCTAAATATTTCTCCTACTCTTACACACATGGGACTGCCAGGTGTCGGCATTGACGAGATAGCAAATGGGATGGTATAAGACAATGTTATTTATATGCACTGAGGTTTGGATTCCATATCATTTCTTCATACCAGAATATCTCCTTCTTTAAAGTTACTTAATCATACTTCTTCTCCACCATGTTCAGTCATATCGTCCTTTTCTTTATCTTCAGAAGCTGGAGTTTTTCAGGAATCTATTTAGGTGCTGTCTTCTACTCTCTCCTACTAGATCAGTTTTTCAGAAAATACAATCTCTTCAGATATATCTCTGTCATAAGTTAACCATGAACATTTATCCTCAAGCATGATTTATCCTAGGATGATTCTAGAAAACTCAGAACTAACTAAACGGCACTTAACAAAAAACACATTCCAGACAGCAGAATAAACAAACATGGGTTCTCCAGAATATCACTCACCGCAGCTTAGCGTAGTGATACCCACCCACCCATCCTGTCCATCACCTATCCCAGATTTTCATCATTTTCCGAGGTTTTGCTGATCTCATCATGAAGGAGTTTGCTGCACATGACCTAGCCCAGGTTAGCATTGTCATTAGGAGGTTCTTGTGTATTACCTGTGCATGATCCTGTTTTTCAGGGCCTGGTTCTTTCTGGTTACATGCCCAAAGTACCTGAGACATAGTCTTGTGATCATGGTTTCTCAGGAGCATTCTGGCTCCACTTCCTTCAAGACAGGTTTGTGTATTCTTCCAGCAGTCCACAAGATCGTCAATAATCACCACCAACACCATAATTCAAAGGTATTCACTTTCTTTGACTGCATTTTCCCCTTGGAGATGAGAGACTTATGACTCAGTCCCTCTACTGACAAGACACAAGATTCAGTCCCTGAGAGACACTGTGGCTGACAAGATGCATGGCAGTGTGCTTATGGACCCTGAACCTTGGAAGCTGGAGGAGCCATGGGGAGGCCCCTGGTAGTGCTGAGATGCTTCTACCACCACTGGATTCACAAGACTGCATCCACTGCCTATGATTATGCTGGCATCATTGCATGTGCTTCATGAGTCTGAACAGGACTTAAAGATGGGTATCCGACACACGGGCTGATGTCGGCTTATGACTTTGGACTGGACTGGGCTGGGATGTTTCCTCAAAGTTCAATTGTTCTCGTATATAAACCTCTTTCTTATACATAGGAGAGTTTATGAATTTGTTTCTCTAGTCTACCCAGACTAACACAGCTTGCATGAATGGTGATTGTGAATCCAAATAAAATGAAAATCTTGGTAAATTCTATTATTTGTTAATTTATAATGTCGCTTATTGGTCCAGTTGTGAGGGATTATGTCTCCTTTATGTTGAGATACAACTCATACTGAAGGTTGTATATTTTGTGCTTCAAGACTTCTTCACTTTCATCAAGCAAGGTTGAGTCCTCTGCTTAGGGGAGGTTAATGCACCTTCCTTCAATCCAAATAATGTGTTATTCTTCACTTAGTACAGTTTCTTAGATTATTTGGTAAGGGCACTATATAATTAGGATGAAAGAAAACAACTATTAGATACATAATTTCTGATTTCAAACCATGTTGTTTTCTTGTGTTCTGTTAAAATAACTGATTCATTGCCTGTACCAGCGATGAGTTCACATGGGCACAATTAAGGGTTGTGAAATTCTAATTCTTTGCAATGTTGCACACGACTTGTTATGATCTACACAGTCAAATGCCATTGCATATTTAGCAAATATAGGCATACATTTTTCTGGTTTCCTCTGTTTTCCATCAAGAGTCATCTGATGTCAGCAATGATATCATAATGACACATCCTTTTCTGAATATAGATAGATTTTCTGCCAGTTCTCAGTCTATGTGTTGCTACCATCAGTGAGAATGATCTTTAGAAAATTTTTACTTATAAGTGGTATTGGTTGTATGTATAGCAAATTTATAATTTGCATGTCATATTAGACCACCTTCCTTTGATATGGGTGCTAAAGGGATCTTTTCAATCTAATTGGCCAGCTTTTCTGACATAGAAGAGTGAGTACTTTCCACAATTCATCTGTTTACTGAACCATCTCAACTGGTATTCTGTCCATTCCTGGAACCTGTTGTTTGACCAATGCCTTCAATGCAGCTTGGATTTGTTTTTCAGTGCCATTGGCCCTTAACCACATGACAGTTCCTGAACTAGCTGAAAATCAACCAGTTCTTTTTGGTATAGTGCCTATGTTTCTTTTCCTTCTCTTGATGCTTCCTGCTTTGTTCAATATGTTTCCTATAGCACCCTTTAATAATGCCACTTAAGGCTTGAAATGTTCTTCATTTTTTTCATCTTGAGATATGACAAATGTGCTCTTTCCTTTTTTATTTTCAAATGGAGGTCTTTGTACATTTCATCATATTACTCGACTTGGTCTTCCCAAGACACCCTTGGACATGTTTCCATTTAGCTCTGCTACTTTGTCATTTTTTTTTTTTTGCCCATGAGTTGTATGCTGCAGCACACTTCAGAAACTGTAGTTTTACACCAAATATCATGCGTTTTCAACAAAGTGGCATAGAAAAGACACTGCTTTAAAACAGCCCCATTATCTTTTTTTCTCTAGACTTCTTCAGTTCAGCACTCTTCACCGCAGAATGAGCTTACCAAAAATGGAGAAAACATTCCAGAGGCTCTGTACTATTGTTCGACAGAATACCACTTTCATCTGGTCTGTGTTATTTGCTCTCCATTTTTAAAAACGAATAAGCATCTTATTTGTTCTTTTGATGACTGTCGAGCACTTGGCAGCTGGCGGCATTGTTCTACATGCGGTAATTCTTACAACACCCTGGCTCAAAATTGCCCAGAATTTCAGACCCCAGCACAGGACATGGAAAAATTCAGACCAGCCTATTGGGGAAAACATAAAATATCCAACCCAAGAAAACTGCTATGTATGATACAGCCTAAATCCTCTAATCCTCGTGAGCCTATTCTGCTGTGAATTAAAAACAAAAAAACATTAATGATATTGTGGACTCAAGTTCATTGTCTGCCAATCATATGTTTACCAATTCCCCAAATATGGTTCTGCAAATAGTTGAGTCAAATAACTGTCCTTCCAGCTTGGAAACCAGCTGGACACGCAGTCCCTGTTGGAAATGCAAGAAACGGACACACTTCTTGGGTTCTGTTTTTTCTCCTATGAACAAGCATGACCATCACAGAAGACATTTGGAAACTATGTGCAGTCAGTGGTACAGCCTTTTTCCATTTCTCAGAGAAATGTGGGAGTGGGGAGGTGTGGCAGTCATGTGCTTATGTTAATTTCATGATTAAGATGTGAGGGTGGGATCTAGCTGGAGATAGCCATTGAGTAGCCAATGGGGCCTCCGTGTGGGCATGGCTTTCTCCTGAGACTTCTGGGAAATCTCGTGATATTTCCCTCATGAAGATGAGATGCTATCTCCCCAGCTGTTGGGAGTTAGTCTCAGAGACAACAAACTATGGATAAGGCAAGATGGCAGTATCCAAGGAGCCAAAGGAGAAGCCACATGGCCTTGCCCTGATGGAACCAGACTTCTGAAGTTGGAGAGGCCACCTGGAGACCCCTGCCAGTGCTGAGTTGCTTCTACCACCACTGGATGCTCTTGGACCCTGAGCCCTGGAAGCGAGGAGCCATGAGGGGACCCCTTCCAGTGCTGGGACTCTGCACCCACTGTTCTGTGACTTAATGAATTGGAAGGAGACATTATAGACTGGTATCAGACATATGGGCTAATATCGTACTTATGACTTTGAACTGGACTGGGTTGGAATGCTTTCTCAATGTTCCATTCCTTTTGTATATAAACCATTCCCTTATATGCAAGTCTATGTGTTTGTTTCTCTAGTATACCCAGATCAACACAGGAGAGGAAAGCAATAAGGAATTTTTTTAAAAGTAGGAAAATTGCAATGAGTTATGGATACAGGTATTTTTAATTATGCTGTATTAAAATTCATCTAAAGTGCAATTTAATCAACTGCTTTAAAACCATGAAGAGCAGCATTGAGTCAAGCATTTGGTTTTATGACCGGGTCTACACAGTGGCTGTTAAAATGGACTCAGCCATAACAATTATGAGGCTCAGGCAGGAGCTAGGGATGTTTCCTTCTGTGGTACATGTGTTGAAACCACCTCCATGGCATGGAACAGCAACTGCTTTTGGCTTTCCCTACTACATGGCACCAGGGAGACAGTGGAAATTTCTAGATTGCTGGCATTGCTGTTGAAGTTTATGAATGGAAACAGCAGCCATGAGCCTGATCCCAGACTTACCAAGGGTAGAGAAATTGATGCTTTGAGAATCAGAGCACAGAAGTCCTTTGTGAACAGAAACTTCCTAATAAATTATCACTGGGGTCACAGAATGTGGGGACATTCCCTGTCTGCTAATGCTTCCCATGAAGATGAGCCTGATCCTACCTCTGATGCATCTGAAACTATGTGCGGAACAAATTAGGTTGTTTCCTGAATTCTATCTTTAAAAGGACCATGTAGAAAATCCAAATGCTCACTGCCATCACGTTCACCCCAACTGGGTTACTGAGAGCACTTCAGTTTTCTCTTGAGAAGCAGCCATTGGATTCAAACTGCTGGCCTTTTGTCCGATACCACCAGGACTCCTATTGGGACAGACCATCACAATGGAAAACAGACAACTCAGATCATTGACAGAACCCTATTTCTCACTGGTTCCACAAATATATTGTAGAAGGATTTTTAGAAACATGACACAAATGGTTCCTACCTAGCTAACGTCATGACTTAGTGAGTTATTCCTTGGGCTGTTAAGCTGGTGGTCGAAACCACCAGCCACTTTAAGGTAGTTTAGGAAGAGGATTTCGAATCCCATTAGGGGTTGTAGTCTCAGAAATGCACAGGCTGGGTCTTAGCCTGTCTTGCTCTGAGTGGGAATCTACTCAATGGCAGTGGGTCATCTTAAGGATGGTGGTTCAAAAGCCACCCAACAAAGCCACAGAAGAAAGGTCTGGCAATCTTCATCTGTGACAATTATTTTATGCCTTGCTGTCAGTCAGTTCAGACTCACAGTCACCCTGCAGCACAGAGGAGAAGTGCCTCCTTGGCTTTCTCAGGTTGTCAGTTTTACGGGAACAGAAAGGCTCATCTTTCTTTCTTGGAGCAGCTGGTGATTTGAATTGTAGGCCTTGCAGTTAGTAGCCCAATGTGTAAACCACTATACCCCCAGGGTTCCTTCTGTCGTGATTATAGTTAGAAAAATTCCATGGAGAAGTTCTGCTCTGTGACACACTCAGGGACCCAGAGTCAGTATTGACTCAATGGAAATGGGTTTAGTGTTTGGGATTCAGTTGTCTTGGAGTGAAACGTCCTCCGTTGAATTTTTTTCCTTTTAAAGAACCACTGCTGTTAAATTCTAGAATGACATGCAGTCCTAGAATGTCAGAACTGGAAAAGACTTCAAGATCATAGTTAAGGATCTTCATCTGTATAGAATGGATATTGAGGTCTGTTTAGGCACTTACTGCCTTTTCTAACTTGGGATCCATTCAAACTCCATTTAAGAAAACTCACATGGTGCCCAGCACCCAGGACAGTGCCAAGAAATATAGACAGTGGGCTCTCAGTAAATGTTTCCCTACTTTATAAATTATTATTGTTTTTTAATATCTTACACTGCCCAATGTCTCCCCCAGGCCACTCCTCCAATGTCTGTCCTCCCGATAAGAAGTTATGCATAGATCCTTGTAGCTGCCTCCCCCTCTCTACCCCACCTTCCCTCCACCCATCGAGTAGTTTCACTCTCACTACTGGCCCCAAGGGGTTCATCTGTCCTGGGTTCCCTGTATTTCCATTTTCCATCTCTATCAGTGTGCCTCCTCTAGTTCAGCTGGATTTTTATGGTAGAATTGGGACCATGATAGCTGTGGGGAGGAAGCCTTCAGGAACTAGAGGAAAGTTGTATGCTTCATCACCACCTCACTACACCTTGACTGGCCTGTCTCCTCCCCAGGACTCCCCTGTAAGGGGGTGTCAAATTTTCCACAAATGGGCCTTGGGCCCCCACTATGCTCTCCCCTTCATTTGTAGTGATGTGGTTCTTGTTCTTTAATGCTTCATATCTCCTCCCTATGATCCCTCATGATCACACAGGCTAGTGTGCTTCTTCCATTTGGGCTTTGATGCTTCTGGGCTAGATGGCCACTTGTTCATCTTCAAGCCTTTAATATTCCAGATATAATAATTTATAAAGTATTGAGGGTTGGTGGGGGAGAGGGGAGCAAGAATGAAGGGGAGAGGATGAGAAGCTGATATCAAGGGCTCAAGTGGAAAAGCAGATATTTGGAGACTGATGACGGCAGCAGGCATGTGAAGGTGCTTGCACAATATATGTATTTATGTATTGTGAAAAGTGATGTATGATCCCCCAATAAAATGTTTAAAAAATATTTCCCTAAATGAAAATTGATGGTGTGTACTTTTGAATCTTTCTAGTATTCTTATACACAATCCTCATGTTCATACCCTGTTACATGGGGACATTGCTATTTTTCTCTTTTATATCAAGGCCTCTCAGACAAGCTCAAAGCCTTATGGGAATTTGGAAGAGCACAAACTTACTTTCCTGGAAAAACAAAAGCTTCCCCAAGTCTCAAGGTGCTCTGCTTTTCTTCTTTTATGGCTTTGCATGGCCTCTGCTTCACATCACTATCAAATGTGTGTGAGTGTCTGAGCTCAAAAATTCCTTGAGAACAAAGATGATATCTCACCTTCATGGGCATGAGCTTCTTCTTCTAGGCCAACAGCCACTAAAGCCTCTTCTGAAAGTAGATGCAGAAAAAGTACTGAGTAGACAGACACACACATCTGCACACAAAGAAATCAAGATAGACATCAGGTGAGAATCCTCTACTTGCCAAGGAAGCAAGAAATTCACTTTCACTAATAATAATAAATAGCTGACATTAAGTTGATTCTGACTGATAGAGATCTCATGTGTGTCAGCTTAGAATCAACTCAAAAAGGTTTTCAAAGGCTGATTACTTTTGGAAGTGGATCTCCATACCATTCTGTCCGGGCTTGCCTGGGTAGATGTCAAACTCCGAACTCTAGGTTAGTAGCCGACCAGTAATATCATTCAGGGACTCCTAGTGAATAATGTATCAATAGTGGATCATGATTTTTTGCATACCACATTCATGAAACATGCTAACAATATAGAACTCTATGTAGGGAGAGGGACAAAAAGGGCATCTGTACTTTCCATCCAATTTTCTCCCCATTAATTTTCTTGAGATGTAATCCATATGTAATACATGTTCAGAGCTGAGTCATACTTAAAGAGAGTTGTAGATACATCATCACATTCAGTTCTAGTGTATCCTCCCCCATCTTGTACTCATTGTTACTTAGCTCCTCAGCTCCCCTCCACACACCCTCCCACCCTGATAAATTATCCATGTAATGTTTTGATAAGCCTGAAACTACTCTAAAAGATAAAGTCGAGTAAGCAGAAGAACAGCAACAAAATTGAGACCTGCCTCCGGCAGGTCTGACTGCCTTCCAGCTAGCGCTTGTTTTGAGCAGATAGATTGATCCAAGAGCTATTGCTTTGAGCAACCTTTTAACACAGGTTCATTTGCATCTTGCTATCTTAACTCCTGGATTCTGAAGACTGTTTCCAACTCCTGAGTAAGAGTTCTAATATCTTTTGGTTTGGTTGCTTGAGGGCTGCATCGCAGCACATTGTAGCTCAGCATTTTTCAGATAATGCTGCCATCTTTCTTGCAGGGTTGCTCTGTCTTCTTCTGTCATGAAACCAAAGGCATGTGATGATAATGTACATTTTGCAGTTAGTCTCTCCTGAGGGGGCTGGTCTTTGGGTGTGTCAATAGTTGATGCATGGTTGCTGCTGATAGCTTCCATCAAGTTGATTCTGAGGCAAAGCTACCCTATCTGCAACAGCATGAAAGACTTCCCGGTCCCGAGACAATTGTGGTGTTTGAATCCATAGTCTCAGCCCCAGTGTCAATACATCTCCTGAGGGGTCTTCCTCTTTTCTGGTAATATGTGGCAATTTCCTTCTCTCAAAAATTTTGAGGGTGGTGGGATAAGGATTACATAGCAAATGATTCACTCCTGTTGAATATACCCTTGCTAGGACTCTCAAGTACTTTGGGCATGTTGTCAGGAGAGACCAGTCCCTGGTGAAAGATATAAGTGTTTGGCGAGGTAGAGGGGCAGCACCGAAGAGGAAGGCCATCAAGGAGATAGATTGACTATGACTGCAGCAATGGGCTCAAGCATCGGAAGAATTACGATGAGGGCCCAGCACCCAGTAATGTTTTGTTCTATTGTGCATAGGGCAGCTATGGGTTCGAGTCTACTTGATGGCACCTAACCACAAATATATATACATATATATATACATATATACATATACACACACAGAGAGAGAGAAACAGAAAATAGATACTTTAATTAAGCAAATAAAGACTTGAGTACTTAAATATTCCTTCAAAAGAAAGTACGTATGCAGTTAAATCCTGTGTAAGAAAAAGTTAAAAACAAACTTTTTCTTGCATGGGTTGAGTTGAAGCTGACAGAATACATCAGTTTTCCATTTGAAAATTTAGGCACATTTTGTCTCGTGACATTGATTGCAATCAGAATAACAGCTTGCTGGTGAAAACCTTGGTATAGCCACCCTATTACAACCAAGACTAAGAATTTTATTGTTGGTTCAGAGAGAAACCTAAGGCTGAAATCCATAAATGAATAATGTAGATATTACTAAAATTTTTCATGAGAGTAGGACGTATCTTGAAGGAGTCCTGGTGTACTGGTGGGCCTGTGAATCTGCAAGGTCAGCAGTTCAAAACCACCAGCTACTCTGAGGGAGAAAGATAAGACTTTCTGCTCCCATAAAGAATCACAGTCTCAGAAACCCATAGGGTTAGGTTTACCCTGTCCTGGAGGGGCATCCTGAATCATAATCAACTTGATGGCAGTTACTGAATAGGCATCATGGGGAAAATATCACATAGATTTCTCACTGGCTCTCTCCTGTAGAGCATTACAGCAGAGCTTGCATTTGAATTATGGTGCTGGAGAAGTATATGGAAAGTGCCATGGACCGCTGGAAGAAGGAAGGCCAGAGTGCTCTTTAGAAGCAAGGATGAATGGCAAGACTTTGTGTTACATACTTGGACATAATGTGAGGAGAGACAAGTACCTGAAACAGGACATCATGCTTGGTAAAGTGGAGGGGTGGGAAAAAGTGGAGGCTCCTTGATGAGATGGATTGACACAATGGCTGCATCAATGGGCTCAGGCAGAGGAACAATTGTGCGTCTGGTGCTGGACCCTGCAGTGTTTTGTCCTGCTGTGGCTAGGGTCACTAGGGGTCAGGGCCGACTCAATGGCACCTATCAACAACGTAGCAGAGTTTGGTTGGAGTCGGCCCCTCCCTAGCCCACCCCCATGCCCAGTGATCAGCCCAAGGAACAGCAAGCAGAAATGAGCCTGCCTTGTTTCTGTTTAGAGACCCTGAGTTGCGCTGTGAGACTCACTTTCCGACAATTCATTTTAAAGGCAACTGGTGTGGACATGACTAGCCTCTTAGTCCCCAACGCTGAATACATGAGCTGACATCTTGGTCCCTTTATTAAGTTTCTTACTACTGCTATCACAAGTCACCGTATATTGATTGGCTTAAAACAGGGTGATAAGGAGGGACCCTGGTGGTGTACCACGGGTGGTGTATCCACCCAACACCTCATGAGAGAAAGTGAAAGCAGTCGGTGCCTATAAAAAAAATCACCTCTCTGAAATCCAAAGTTTTGGATTTGGAAATCTAAAGGACAGTTTTTCTCTGTCCTACAGGGTTGTTATGCGTTGAACCCAACTTCCTTGGCAGGCGGGTGGTTTTGTTTTTGTCTCTAAGTTATGTGATGAGGCTTTCTCAACTTTAGTGAGTTTCATCAGTTGTAAAACCACCATCTCTCCACCCAAATCTTGCTCCTCGTTTCCTGCAGTTTACAGAATCAGCTTATCTTTTCTCTCATCCGTATTGACCCCTCCAGTACACCAGGCCACAAGACAAGAATCGAACTGTCTTTCTCAGACTATAACAACGCGATGGACATTTTTGCTTCCCTAAATATAGACATGCTCCCCTACCACCACATGGGCAGTGGTTCTGCTAATTTGTAAGAACTTTTTAAAGTCTGTGGTGGAGTCAAGCTCAGAGTGACTAAGCCACTGTCAAGTTGACTAGGAAGGTGCTGAGAATGGTCAGAGTGATTCTTTCCAGTCTGGAAAGCTGAAGAACTAGCCCTGCTGCCTATGACCAAATCCCCCAACTACATTTCCTCCAGGGCAGTCCAGTGACTCTGAGCCAGTTCTGTGAGGGCAACACTTTCTAAGACTTTCTGGGGCCAAAACTTTGACAGTCTGTGATCTTCTTTCCTGATTCTCTGAGAATTCATAAAATATGTAGCATATTCTGTGGCTGGAGCTATGAGGGCACGTTGCCTGCCTGGAGAAATTTGACGACCTCCAGTGTGAACCTTTAAAGCATTCTGCTGGTCTCTATCATTTCTCATGCCACTCCCCAACCCTCTCACTACTTTCAGCTACTCGGGGTCAGCCAAGGTTCAAATGTCTTTCATTCTGGGATAGGTATTTTATTATTGAGACCATCTTCACTTTTAGGTGCATCATTACATCCTACACAAGTAGAGCCTTTCCTATCTCTTGTCTCAGTGTAAGCCTTGTCTCTATGCTTAGGTTGATAGTTTAACATAAGAGGATTAGAAATATTTATCATGCATCCTCCTTCATCAACTTTTGGAAAAGGTCACTATTCACAGGCAAACTCATTTTTATCAACTGAAATGAGCAATTTGTGCCTTTGATCTTCTGAAGTCTTTCAGTCATCCAATGGTATTCGAAACCTTTATCTGTTTCTAAACACTGATACCAGTGTTAGAAAACAAAATGACCAGGACTCCAGGGATTTTGTTTGTTTGTTTATTTATTTATTTATTTTTACCCTAATCCTAACTCTAGACTCCAGGGATTTTAATGAGTCTGATTGATAGAAGTTCATATTGCATGGAATTCTTCAATCTCAGTCTTGGACTCTCTCCCTTGGAGTTTCTGGGAAGGGCCCTCCAAACTCAGGCTGCACCTATATCTCCTTCTCTCTCAATTCTCCAATATTAAAATACTCACTTGCTTTATTGCTAGGTCCTGTAGAACTGGTTCCAACTCACAGCAACCCCATGGACAAGCACAATGAAAGAGAATGCAGCCATGTGCCAGCCACACCTGCTTTGTCTGAGCCCATGGTTGCTGCCCTGATACCATTTCTCCTCGTGGAGAACCTTGCTGTGGCGGTCATGTGCTTATGTTAATTTCATGATTGAGATGTAGGGGCGGAGTCTAACCTGTTAATCTGGAGATAGCCATTGAGTAGCCAATGAGGCCTCCGTGTGGGTATGGCTTTCTCCTGAGATTTCTGGGAAATCTTGAGATATTTCCCTCATGGAGATGAGAATCTATGCCCCAGTTGTTAGGAGTTAGTCTCAGAGACAACGAACTACAGAGAAGACAAGATGGCAGCATCCGAGGAGCTGGACGAGTCGGAGGAGAAGCCACACAGCCTTATCCTGATGGAACCAGACCTCTGAAGCTGGAGAAACCATGTGGAGATCCCTGCCAGTGCTGAGTTGCTTCTACCATCATTGGATGCTGTTGATGGACCCTGAGCCCTGGAAGCAAGGAGCCCTAGGGAGACCCCTGCCAGCACCAGGACTCTGCACCCACTGGCCTATGACTTCGTGAGTCAGAAGGAGACTTTATAGACTAATATCAAGCATGTGGATTAATATTGGACTTATGACTTTGAACTGGACTGGGCTGGGATGCTTTCTCAATGTCCCATTCCTCTTATATATATAAATCATACCCTTATATCCATATGTGAGTCTGTGAGTTTATTTCTATAGTCTACCCAGACTGACACATTAGCTCTTTTGGGCTGATCCTATATGTTACCAAGCCTGATATCCCTTTTCAGAGACTGATCTCTCCTGATAGTATGTTCAGAGTAGATGAGATGAAGTCTCACCATCCCAGCTTCTAAGGAGCCTTCTTAGAAGCTGTGTTTCTTCATGACACATTTGTTTGTTCTTTAAATATTCTTCACACACACTGTAATTTAAGTGCATCAGTCCTGCTGTGGTCTTCCTTAGTGTTCACTGTCCCACTTTCACATGCATATGAGCCAACTGAAAATAGCATGGCTTGAGTCAGTTGTACCTTCATCTTCAATGTGATGTGACATCCTTGTTCTTCAACACTTTAAAGTCATGCAGGAGGAAAACCAGCTTGTCCCTTTTGGGGGACTTCACATAAGCACTCATGAATTCCCCTGAGGAGAGCTGGATAACTGTTCAGCCCAATTTCCAAAACTAGGTAAGAAGAGAACTAGGAACCTATCTCACCAAGTTTGTTATGGTTCTAGGCCTTTTTCATTCAACTCCCCCCCCATACACACAACTGAGATCAAATGTGACACTTAATGAATCTACAGGGGAGATTATAACTACTCCGAAGGGTGTCCTAGACTATATAGCTCTTTAGAGAGATAGTCTCATCTTTCTTTTACCATATGGCTGGTGGATTCAAACTGGTAAACTTGTCATTAGCAGTCCAAGTCATGACTTACCATGAAAAGTCACCAGGCTTTTCATTCCATCAGTAGACATAAATGGTACATATACCTCCCTACTGCCAATTTGCACAGTTAAGCTGAGAGAACTCAGAGGTAAATAAAAAAATAATCATCATTACCCATCTTTTTTTAGCACCACTCAGCAGCTTTTTCAAGATACAGAGACAAAATACTAACTTTTACTTTTTTAATGTGTATACAAGGAAACAAATATCAGGCAAGATAGAAAATAGATTACTAAGGTCAAAGATGGGGAAGAATGACTTCATAGATCGAAATGACATTTTTGTGTACTCAAAGGATTAGGATAAGCAGAGGCGGAGGGGAAAAGAAAAGGATGATTGAAAAAGACAAAGCCCGTGCAAAGCAATCAGGTGGGAATTCACAGGCTCATCTGCTTTGTTTGATTTTGTTCCGCAGAAATCAAATGAGAGGCGGAAATGCCATCTTTGGCTATTGCATTAATTTGTTGAGCAAAAATTTGCATGAAAGATTTAAACATAATTTATCTTGTTCCATGATTATTGATGAATACCTACGAAGATTCTCTCAGGGTTTTCTTGTTTTTCTTTCCAAATGTGCTTGAAAGCATATTTATTCTCTGAACAGAAGTTGTCTGGTTCAGTTACGAGTGCACTCTGTTCTCACATGCCCTCTTTTTAGTTATCTTCTCTAGTGTTATCAAGAAAATACACAAAATTTATTCCATAAGCCTCAGTTCTTAGAAATAAAAAAAAACCCTTATAGACAATTTCTTAATAAACTGTTTTGATAGGCAAATCTAGGGACATCAGCTATCAGTTAAAGAGGCTTAAACGGAAAGCAATAGAATTGAACTACTGAGATGGATAGACCTGAAAGGCTACAATGGAGGCAACCCTTAATAGCAAGAGACTCAAGTTTCTCTGCCATACATCGTCATGCCGTGAAGGGTATCAGACATGGCCTGACCATACCTCCACCAGCAAGGTTCCTTTCATTCTTGAATCTCGTGCCCTTTGGCTTTCAGCTGCTGAAATTTTGGCCAAGCCTCTGTTCTCTCCTTTGCAGAGCTCCCGACAACTGACCAAAGGGTCACATCACCCTGGCTTTTACACTCTCCTCTCCTGCCCTCCCCTTCCCACTGCCCAGGCACTTCGCCGCGTACCCTTTGTCTCCCTGGACGCCCTCTGACTTCCTGCCAATTCCGATGCTTGGAACAGCTTCCCAATTACTGTCCAGCCGCTGTCCCCGCCCCCAGCTCCCTTTAGAGAGTGTGTTGGCGAGAGAAAGTCTGGCAGAGTCGTTCCAGCCCCGCAGCCTTGCCTGGCAGCCCATCTTTTGTGTTGTCTCCTGCAGTCGGGTTGAAATGATGAGGCAGGCATGCATAATGCTTTTTCTCGGGTGCCCCCCAGAACACTCGAGGTGCCGTGTAATTCATGCAAAACGACCATGGGAGAATTCTCTCTGCGGATCTCTTTGTCCCGTCCCCCTGGGGGCACGTCAGCCCGGAGAATAGCCCTGTGCCTCTCTCACAATCGCACCATCCCGTCGCCCTTTGGACGTACCTGCTCTATTGACTTTGCGAAAACCAGCAGTCTCTTATGATCGTGCTCCTCAAGCACCATGCCCAGGCACAAAGGTTAATGGCAGGAGCCTGAGATGTCATCTTTGTCAGGCTAGTCCCTCAGCTGTGTACCCAGGCAAAGCCCCCATTGTCATTCATGAGATGCCTGTACGCCTGGGTCTTTACTAAAAGATTTAAACATTTCGTGAGGTCGGGCCTGCTGAGCTTGGTTTTGTGTGTGTGTGTGTGTGTGTGTGTGTGTGTGTGTGTGTAAACGGTCCCCTCACACCAAATTGAATCCACATGGTGCTGGCGAAGGACAGCAGCATCTTTCAGCCTTGTCAGAGAGGTCGACAGGAAAACACAATAGGTGGAAGAAATCATTCTTGTCTTAATTAGAAGTGTTGGACCATTCATGTCTTCCTTATTCAGAATGAGAGATTGGAAGGCCAAACGTGCTCACTCTGCTCCCTGGGGCAGTACTTTTGAGTTTGTTGTTGTTGTTTGTTTGTTGTTAATTGTCATGAGTAGATATTATCGCCTGGCCATCCCTGTGTGCTCACATGTGCGGCATAGATGCATCTCCATGGAAGCCTCTGAGGTCGGTTTCTTTCCGAAGCAGATCGCTAGAAGCAGAATCTGCTTTCCTAGGAGTCTCTGGGGCGGAGTGGGGGGGGGGGGGTTTGAACCATCAACCTTTGCAAAAACACTTAACATTTTGGTGCTTTGGGGTTTTGTTTTTCATTTTTTTGCCACACAGGAAACTATGTTTTTTAGTTTTAACTAGCCCAAGACATACTATGATCTTGTAATTTGTGGGGTTTTTTTCTGCAGCCCTGCAAATGTTTTATAAATAACTGTTCCTTTGAAGGTTCAGACACTCAACTGTCATCACCCTCCACAGGGTCCTCCATGAGCTGCCTGGACAATTCGACTTGATCACAGAGCACCTTCTGACCTGATTCGCTATGTCCTTCTCCACCTCATTTCTACACCTGAACGAACAATGCCATGTAGAAGATGTATCCAGCATACTAGACTTGTCTTCTTAGTTGCAATGACTTCTCACTCTACACTCTATGACTCATCACTCCTGGGGTCACATCTTCGGTCTGGTTATCACCAAACAGGATGTTCCATCCAGTCTAGAGATAGTCCAAGCTCTGCTCATTTTAAAACAAGGTCCGTTCCTTTGATTCTCCAGTTATCACTCAGATGCCACTTTGTACACAGCTTGTATACAACTTCTCTAAATGGTGTTCCACATTGGATTTGACCCTTTACTTCCTATCCATTCACCACTAGCCCTCCTGTGATAAATCCCACCTCTACTAACTTGCTAAAGGTGTTCTCATTGAAGTCCTTGATGCCGGATACACAAACCCTGGAGTGTTCTTGCACCGTTAGGCAGGACTTTACATCGCAGAGCCTCGACATCCCGTCTCTTGCATAGATGGCAGTATGTTTGTTTCTTCAGATTTCTCTTTCAACTCACTTTCCTCTCTCCTTTGTGGACATTTCTTAAATGGGGTGCTTGATCCTATCTTGTATTTTGTTTCCATGTCTATTCTTCTTTGCTTTCTCTGGATAATCTAGCCTCTGACAGTCCTGTATGTATGAGAGGGATGCAGTCTCTTTCAGCTTCCCAGCCCTGTTCACTTTGTGAAGCTCTTATCGTTTCTCTTATAGGTTATTATCATTACAGTTATTGCAGGATTGGTTATATAATAATATTTTCCTTTGTTGTCTTTCATATTTTCATTTCTCACGGTGACTCCCTTCACTTTGATCATTTTTGTGCAGGCTTCCTGGTTCTTGTACAATGTCTTTTCCTTCTCCCAATTAATGTGTCCTCCCTTTAGTTAGAAGTTTTCCCCTCACCTCACACTCCTGGTAAACTTCAAAGATCATTTCTTCCTGTGTCTAAATCATTTCTTGACTTTTGCAGGAACCATCTACTATAATATTTACTACTTTGTGATTTTACTCTGCACGATACCATCAGGTATCTGCGATGTTCCACAGTCTCATCATTATTGTTTAACACTGTGCAGCATTCCATTGTGTGTGTGGTAGGAGACAGAGGTGTGTCAGTTTGGATAAATTAGAGAAACAAATTCATAAACACTCTTATGTGTATAAGAAAGAGTTTTATGTAAAGAGTAACTGGACATTAAGAAAATATCCCAATCCAGCCTAGTCCAAAGTCATAGGTCTGATATTAGCTCATATGTCTGATACCAATCTATGAAGTCCTCTTGAGACTCACGAAACACATGTAATGAAGCTGAATACAGGATAATCACAAGCCAGTGGGTAGAAAGTCTTTGGATCCAGTGGTGTTATAAGCATCTCAGTGCTAGCAGGGGTCTCTTTGTGGCTTCTCCAGCTTCAGAGGTCTGGGTGCATCCATGTGGCTTGTCCAGCTCAGGGCATCAGGGCATTTCCATGTGTCTTGCTGGCTGCAATGTCTTTGAAGGAAGTCAGACTTGTCAACTGAGAGTCTCCAAGGAAATAAACTGAGAGAGATAGTGTCTCCTGCCTCCAAGAAGGAAGTGCCAGATTTCTCAGAATTTTCAGGATAAGGCCATGCTCACACAGAGGTCTCATTGGCTATCTCCAGACTGACAGATACCGCTACACTCTTAATCCACATATTGGCACCACATTAGGTGACTACTACAGAGGTCTACTGTAAAAATCAAGAAGACGCAGCACCTTCAAGATCAAAAAGAACATTTTAAGAGCTAGCTTGAAGTACAATGCTATTAGTAACAGGATAATATCTTTATGCCAAAAAGGAAGGCCAGTTAATACAGTTACTATTCAAGTTTACACATCAACCACTAAAGCCAGTGATGAGAAAATTGGAATAATTTTATTAACCTCTTTAGTCTGTAATTGGTTAAACACCCCAATCAAGATGCATAACAATTACCACTGATTGGAATTCAAAAATTGGAAACAAAGAGACAGGGTTGGTAGCTGGAAAATATTACATTGGTGATAGAAAAGAAGCTAATGGCTACATGATAAGATTTTAATACCAATGACTATGTGTAGTCATATAATCATTTGTCAATTTGAGAGATTATGAGTGGAATTGGGTCATAGCCAATGAGGTCTCAGTGTGGGGATGATGTACTTTGGGGAATTCTGGGAACTCCAGAATTCCCACCTTGGAGGCAGGAGACATTTCTCTCTCTTGACTCACTCTCTGAGGTGATACTGGCAAGACTGACTTCCTGAGAGACACCCCAAGAAGAAGCCACATGAAATTACCTTGATAGAGCCCTGGGAACTGGAGAAGCCATGTAGAGACCCCTGCCAGCACAGAGATGCTTACAACGTCACTGGATTCAGAATATTTTCAACCTACTGGTCTGTGATCTTCCTGCATTCAGCATCACTGCCTGTGTTTTGTGTGCATGGAAGTCATGTGCTTATGTTAATTTTATGATTGAAATGTAGGGGTGGAGTCTAGTCTGTTAATCTGGAGATAGCCATTTAGTAGCCAATGAGGCCCCTATGTGGGGATGGCTTTCTCCTGAGACTTCTGGGAAATTTCATGATATTTCCTTCATGAAGATGAGAAGCTATCTTCCCCAGTGGTTGAGAGTTAGTCTCAGAGGTGATGAGTCACGGAAAAGACAAGATGGCAGCACCTGAGAAGCTAGAGGAGCCGGTGGAGAAACCACATGCCTTTGCCCTGGTGGAGCCAGACCTCTGAAGCTGGAGCGGCATGCTTTTGATGGACTCTGAGCCTAGGAAGCGGGGAGCCATGGGGAGAGCTCTGGCTGCGCAGGAATTCTGCAACCACTGACCTGTGACTTCATGAGTCAGAAGAAAACTTTGTAGACTGATTTCGGGCATATGGGTTAGAATCAGACTTTGACTTTGTGCTGGACTGGATTGGGATGCCTTCTTAGTGTCACATTCCTTTTGTATATGAACCCTTTCCTTATATCTATGTGCATGTCTATGAAATTTGTTCCTCTAGTTAACCTGGACTAACACAGTGTGCTTGAAGACAACTTTATAGATTGGTATTGGACATATGGGCTAATATTGAACTTATGGACTTGCTTTGGATGGGATTGGGGTGGTTTCTTAATGTAAAACTACCTTTTATATAAAACTCTCTCTTACACACATATGCATTTGTTTCTCTTGCCTATCAGGACTAAGAAAGACTTCTTTGCAAATACTTTATTTCCACCATGTAAACTGTAAATATGCCTTTAGATCTTGTCAATGGAATACACAAAGGGATGCTGGAGAATCAATATTTGCAGCCACAAGGAAGCTAATAGCTTACTGTGGAACAGATCATCAATTGCTTATATACAGTTCAGGTAGTTCAGGTTGAGGCTGAAGAAAATTAAAGCAAGTTCAAGTCTCAGGTAAGCCCTGTGAGCTTCCCTCTGCCAGTGTAGGTTAGTGTCATGACCTATGAGACATTTCTGAAAATAACATAAGATAAAACAAGTTCAAGAAAGCCATAACAGAAGCTTGAGTATATAGTAAATCCCAATTGGCTTTAGAGACTATCTCAAGAAGAGATTTAGTACATTGAACACGAATAATCAAAGATCAAATGAGTTGTGGGATGATAGCAAGAACGTCAGACATAAAGAAAGCAAAGCCTTTCTCAGAGGAGCACTCATTGACAGACAATCTGTGGGGCTCAGATAATGCAGTCTTGCTTGCTAAAAGTAGGATGAACTTGGAACAGGAAGTTTAAAAAGCACAGTCTTTAGAATGTATTCAAACTCAATGTAAAGAAAACAAACATTCTCACATCTGGACCAGTAGACAACATCATGATACACTGAGAGAACATTGAAGTTATTAAAGATCTCAATTTACTAAGTTCCACCATCAATGCTCATAGAAGCAGCAGTTAGGAAACCAACGCATATATTGCATTGGGCAAAGCTTCAGCACAAGACCTCTGGAAAAACTTAAAGAACAAAGAGGTCACTTTGAGGACTAAGGTGCACCTGACCTTAGCTATGGTATTTTCAATCATCTGACGTGCATGTGAAAGCTGGACAATAAGTTAATGAAGGAAGAATTGATGCATTTGGCATCATGGTATTTAAAATTGACAACAAATATTGACATTACCGAGGACTGCTAGAGAACAAGTACAGTAAATGTCTGGGAAGAAAAGCAGCAAGAAGGCTCCCTGGAATCAAGGATGGGGAGCTTTGATCTCATATACTGTGGGCATGTTATCAAAAAACACCAGCTCCTGGCAAAGGGCATCACGCTTGGCAGTGTAGCGAGGCAGCAAAAAGACCCTGTAAGATGTGGTTCGATACACTGAGCTCAGACATAACAACCCTTGTGAGGACGGCACGGGATCAGGTGTTCCTTGTTATGTGAGGGGCTCACTGTGAGTGACAACAGACTCAATAACCCCTTTCTAACACAGTCGCATCATACTATTGATCAGAAGCCAGCAGAAGTTACTTTTGGGCGATGCCCTCTAAACCATTTTCAATTGGATTGCTTGCTTTGGTTTTGCTTATGTGTTGAGTTTTAAAGAAAATATAGAGATGAGTCCCTTGCTCAATTTGTCATTGATCCCTTCACTTCAGCTTGTGTTAGTTTGGATGGGCTGTGTGCTCATAGAAACTGCTCATTTTTTACCCCCAGGCTTTAAAATTCGTTAAAGTGCATTTTTTTTCACAGCATGTTGCTATCCTGTTGTGACACTAGCACTTGCATTTCTTCTTCTTGCTCTTGGAATCTTTGTCTTCCTTGTCTTGTTGGATTTTCAATGATATTTCTTGCAAAGAATCAACCCAAAAGACTCTATCAAAGGAATAAATATCTTGTTGATTCTATTGTTTTTCTATTTCCTATTTCATTTATTTCTGCTAGAATCTTTATTGTATCTCTTCTCCTGGTGATTGTTGACTGATAGCGTGCTTTGTTGTTCTTTTCTGTACTTTGGAGATGTTGCTTTCCACAGAATTTTCAGTAAAAGGTGGTAGAGATAGGAATAGTGATGATGCTGTCAGCTAAGTGTTAGACTGCTTGCAATAAAGCCAGTCATTCTAAAACCCACTAGCCACTCCACACGAGAAAGATGGGGCTCGCTGCTCTCATAAAAATGCACAGCCTCAGAAATTCTCTATAAGGTCACTATAAATCAGAATCGACTCAATGGTAGTATTTTTTTTTAAAGAAAACACAGGTATTGTTTGATTTCATGACGGCTGCCTCCACAGACTAGCAAATCTTAAAGTGTACATAACTAAATTCCCTCCAGGATAT
The DNA here is from genome assembly GCA_004026705.1 of Nesogale talazaci. Taxonomy (NCBI): domain Eukaryota; kingdom Metazoa; phylum Chordata; class Mammalia; order Afrosoricida; family Tenrecidae; genus Nesogale; species Nesogale talazaci. The sequence goes on from PVJH01002813.1 coordinate 144,233, forward strand.
AAATGAAATGACAGAGGCCTAGGAAAGTAGCAAAAGTTGTGAAGGTAATGTTATATTTCTTGCATGGATAACACCTCAGTTCTTGACTTAGCATGCTGAAATACTTCCCACAGGAGCACATTGTGTGATCTACCTGGGTTTTTATGAAGGAGAGGACAAGTTTCAAGTTTTACAGTCTCAAAGGGGTTTCCAACTGGGCTGGAAAAATCACGTGGAAAGAGTACCCATGTGTGCAGAACGGGGAGTGGGGGGTGGGGATCTAAGGGACCAAGAGGTTGAGGAAGCCGGGGGCAAGGGAATGAGGGGGCAAGAGAGGCTGCAAGCCCCAAGTAGACCCAGGGTAGGCAAATGTGGATCTCAAGCAGGCCCCCACCTTCCGACCTGCCACTGACGCGGAGCAGGGTAAAAGAGAGTGAGGTCTTCCCACAGCCAGGATATTTCAAACCTCTGGCTGGGGAGGCAGGGTTGCTGGGAGTGGTTGACCCCACTGACTGAGTTAGGCCCACTTGGGTGATATCATGAGTCTGGACCCATTTGGGCCAGCTCAGGTGCACCTGCCAACTAGCTAGGGGGATTGAGTATGAGCATGGGGGTCTTCATAGATGTCTAATGGTTGCCTGATTTCTTCCCAACCTCCTCTTTGGGGGCCTTTGCCAGCATGGGAGAGACAATCCCCTGTCCTTAAGCTAGCTACCTAACAGTCTCACAGCCAGACTGTCAAGGGCAAGTTTGTTTCCTTAGACCTAGTGCAGGTAGTCTTTTCCACATAGCAGGATCATTGCTCCAAGTTTCCTGAAACTGAGAAAGTTCTCAGGATGTAAAACTTCCATTTGTAAAACCATGAAGGGTCCATGGCAATGTCAGACAAGCCTGTTACATTAACCTCCCAGGTAGTATTCAATGATATGACTATAAAAAGGAAGACTCACTTTAAAGAACAGCAACCCCTCAAATGTACTTGAGTTAGGACAAGGTGATGCTGTAGCGAGAAATACAGTTCTTTATAGAACATTCTTACGCAGAGACTGAAAAATTCCAAACTCCCAAACAAGTTTTCCTCCATGTATGGGGCTAATTAGAAGCCTTGACTTTCCCTTGGCATACAGACAAGTCATATTTAAATACTAACATGTACTGCTTTCCATAATGTATGCACAGTGGGCTTTGCCCATGTGTTAGAATGACATCAGCCATTCCAGGGCTGGAATGCAGAGGTTCAGACGCACACTGCATGCCTTACAGATGAAGAGAGTGGGGTTGTTACATGGCAGAGAAAGCAGAAGAGAAACACAACACATCCATTCCCTTAACTTATCTCACATAGCACGCATTGTTAGAGGACCTCTTCTTTGAGCTCCGTTATTTCTGTGTGCATTATGTCAACAACCAGGAAGTGCAGACAAATACAGAGGGTTTCATAATGCTTGTGTGTGGAGGGAGGTAGAATCCGTAATCTTTGTCAACAAGGTTGTTATTTGTGAATTGTTACGGTAAATTGGGTGAAGGCTTACAGAACAAATCCATTTTCCATTTAACAGTTTAAACACATATGATTTCATCTAATTCATCTCTGTCTTTTGATCTCAAATGGCTGATCTCTTCAAGCGAGGTGTCCCTGGGGTTATTTCTCTAGTATTGTTGCTGTACATTCAGATTTGCCTATAGTTTGACTGACAACTGAGGCCTGGGGGTGAGTTCATTTCCAGATCTGAAGAATGTCAGGGGGGCATCGTTTCAAAGATTCTACCCATCTCTACCGGACCTGCCAGCCTGATTTTAAAAATCATCTTCAGTTTTGTTTCAAACAGTTCTCTCACTCTGGCCCAGACTTCCTAATGTTATCTTTTGCAGAACTGTCTGTACTGGTCAGTATTTAGTTCTTCAGGTCGCTGAGCTGCGGAAGCGAAGATTCACATGGTCCCTTTGACGAATTGTTTTCCTAAGTCTTTCACTTTCTTCAGTCTTCTTTTTTCTGGTCAGAAAACACCCATAGTTGTAATAGTTGGAAGCAGCGATAAAGAGGAAAGCCCTCGACAAGATGGACCGACTACAACCACGATCTCCTGCACGACCTGATGTGAGGGTGGGGCAGGACTGAATGCTGTCTTCCTATTGGACATGGGTTTGTACGCATTTGAATGGACGTGGTGGAAACTAGAAACAGCAACAACATTTCTGAAATATCAATATTGACTACCTGGATTTCTTTCAGATGTTTTGATATGGTTACTGATGTTTTCATTGATTTTGCCACTTGTTTCTAGTAGTGTTTTCTGCCATCATCTAAAGGTTTATCTGTGTTTGCCATGTGCTTGTCCCTGCTTTTCTCCGTCTTTCTCTCCACACACTGAAGATAACAGCTTACTTTTCGTTTGAATCCTTAGGAGATAATCCCAATGCTTTTTTTGTCTTCAGAAGTATTTCCTGGCTCGATATTTTGATGACTTATTGAAACCACTTTATCTTGTTTCAATGTGTTTTCCGAGGTCATGTGTTATTTCTGGGACATGGTGATGGTGCATTTATATTGAAGTGTTTTATTTGTATCAAGTAAAAGTTTTCTAATTAAGTGGGACTTGCCTGCTAATGTATTTGACCGAGGGTCGTTTTGTTTGTTTGGGCATCTTTGAGTTATCAGGGAGTTGCAGGGGTTATACATGGGGCTGCTGGAAGCAAGGTCAGCAGTTGGAAGTCACTCCAAGGGAGAAAGATGAAGCTTTCTACTCCCACAAAGAGTCCTGGTCTGGAGAACCCACAGGGCAGTTCTCCTCTGTGCCGTAGGGTGGTTGTGAACTTCACGATAAGTGATTTTTTTGTTGTTAGCAGGGTGGCTGTGCTATTTTCCTTGATAGCAGGGCTTATGCACTCACCATAAGTCTCCTCATAGGTGTGTTATGGGATAGGTGTGTTTTCTCAGTTTGCTCTCCAGGCAGCATAGTTAGGAAAGCACTGGCATAGTGTTAGTCATTGTGGCAGTCACTAATCCGGTGTCAATTTCAGGATTGGGAGTATTGGGGTGGAGTCTAGCCTCTCAATCTGGAGATAGCCAATGACACCTCTGTGTGAGCATGGCTTTCTCCTGAGAATTCTGGGAAATCCGACGGAATTTTCCTTTTGGAGCTGAGAGACTTAGGACTCACTCCCTTAGAGATGTTCTATTGTCAAGACACAAGGCTGACTCCCTGTGAGACATCGCAGAGGAGAAGCCACATGGGCTTTCCCTGATGGAACCAGACCTCTGAAGCCAGAAAAGCCACATAAAGACTCCTGCCAGCATTGAGATGCTTGAGAAGCCACAGAATGGTCCCTGCCAGTGCTGAGATGCTTCTACCACCATGGATACACAAGACTCTGCACCCACTGGCCCGTGATTGTCATGGTGTCATTACATGTGCCTAGTGAATCTGGAGAAGACTTCATAGTCTGGTATCAGACATATGGGCTAATATCAGACTTGTGTTCTTGGACTGGATTGGGTTGGGTTTCTCAATGTTCCATTCCTCTTGTATATAAACCTCTCCATTATATACATATGCATGTTTATGATTTGTTTCTCTAGTCTACCCAAACTCACACAGTCACCAGCTATCATTGATCAGATAGTGCAGGAAATTGATGGTGGGTGGGATTGCAGGACGTTCAATGTAGATTGGAATACAAACATCATCACTGTTTCCCACTGGGTGGGACAGACACACAATCTAGTAGAGCACAAAAACAGACTACAATAATCGCAATAAAAGAAAATAAAACATAATAAGGAAACAACAATTATAACTAGAAAAAAGAAAATAATAAATTGAAATGTAAAAGACATTTCAAAGACAGTTTCAAAGACAACACATCCTTACCAGAAAGCCTCATCTTTCTCTCACAAAGCAAACTGTGGATCAAACTTCTGACCTTGTAGTTAGCAACCTGATGTTTAACCCTGGTACCACTGTGGCACCAGGGCTCCAAAAGTGAATGTTGTTGCTGTTCTTACCCACCATCAATTCGGTTCTGACCCCTAACAATTCTGTGCACCGCAGAGGGAAACCCTGCCTGGTCTTACGTCATCCTCGCAATTGCTCCTATGCTTGAGCACATTGTTGCAGCCACTGGGCCCACTCTCTTCTTGAGACCCTTCCTCGTTTGCTCTGCCCTTCTACTTTAGCAAGCACAATTCCTTTCTCCAGTGACGGGTCTCCCAGACAACATGCCCAGAGCATGTAAGAGGAAGTCTCACCATCCAATGCCTCTAAACACTTTCTGGCAATACTTTTTCCAATGCACACTTGTTATTCCTTTTGGCAGCCCATAGCCCTTTCCAAAAATAGTAAAGATAGGGAAGATCTGAGTCAACCAGGGTGCAGTAAAGCACTCATGAAACACGCACGATTCCTCTGATTCCTTGAGGTCTCCTCACCCCTCACTATCATGACCTCAGGGCTGTCTATCACTTTGGACTAGACTAAAGCATGTACACAGGTACAGATAAGAGTTCAAGACACATGGATTCCAGGGACAGGAATGGGAATAGCTATACTAGAAGGATCCGGTAGGGTGAAGGTGGGGAAAGAAGGGGAGGAAGGGGAAACCGATTGCAATGATTAACACATAACCACGCATACAACTCCAGGGGGATGAGTAACAGAAACCATGGGGGAAGGTACGTGGTGATTGGTATAAGATATGAACATAATAAGAATTTATAATTTATCAAGGGGTTATGGGTGGAGGGAAAAAAGAGAAGCTGAAACCAAGGGCTCAATAGAAAGAAAGTAAATGTCTAGAAAAGCATGATGGCAACATCTGTACCAGTATGCTTGATACAATTGATGTGAAGATTGTGATGAGATGAACAAGGCCCCAATGGAATGATCTTTTAATTTAAAAATTGGCAAATAAAAGGAAAAGATTAGAAGGGAAAAGAGAAGTAGAAGAGAATAACTTTTTTAAAAAAGCAAAGTTGTGGGCTGAGCCTGCAGCCTGCGGGCTTGGCGGTTCATATCCAGTGGCAGCTTTCAGGAGCAGTGCTGGGTAGCGCCCATGACCACCAGAGGCAGTGATGCCCCCCCCACCCCCCCGAAAAAAAAAAAACAAAGTTAAAGGAGGGAAAAGGAAAACCAATTGGGGAAAGTAAAAGCAGAAGAGAACAAAAAGAAAGAAAGGATAATCATAGGGACAGAGTTGCAGGGAACCCCAGGCAGTGTTCCCGTCAGCCAAGGAGGCATAGGGGAGGCAATTACTGGTTGGCAGCTTCTGCCAGCCAACAAGATCACAGACGGATGGAGTGTCTCTTGCTGGATGGCGTTCTTGCCAGCCTGCAAGGTGACTTGAGGAAGGGCCCCGAGTGTAGTTAGGAGTTCCGGCCAGCTCAGAGGCTGGCTGACTCAGTGCTTCTCATCCCAGAACAAGTTCCTGCCAACTCAGAGGGCTGCTGGGGGCAGGGCACGAGTCCAACACTGTATTTTGTTGGTTTAAAGAGATGGAGAACAGCTGTTTCCAAACTCAGCACACGGTGCAGCTGGGTGCCAATTCCACCAGGGTTTGACTCCAACTTCAGGCAGAATAGGGGCTGCTGTGAGGCTCTGGAGGCGTGTCACAGGCTGTTCTCTGGGTGAGAGCGGGGATTTGGGTCACCAGGATGATGATAAGGAAGCAAAGAGACTGTGGAACCTTTCTGGTGGTCACCACTGTGGTGGGTGCTTATTGGGCCCTCAGGCGATGGAGCTCATTATCAGGATGCTGCCCTGTTGTGTCCAGATGGGGTCACTGTGAGCTGGAACCCAGTCTGTGCCACCTTCTCACAGCAGCACGTCGGGAGAGGACCAAAAGTTCAATGTGGCTGTGCAGTGTCAGGTCAGCTGAGCATTCGCTGTGCCCTGGCTTCCTTGATGGCCGTTTTTATTTAGCTCCCTCTCCTAGGCGGTGTTTGATTGATTCCCCATTCTTTGCCCTAAAACTCGGGCCCCAGGATTATCATCTCTAACAGTTTAATCTGGCCTATGTCTTTGTTGTAAGAATCTGAGTGGCCTTTCTCTCTAGTCTGTCGTCTTTCCAGGGGTCTTTTTTAAAGAATCATTTTGTTGGGGGCTTGTACAATGCATCACAATCTATACATCCATCCATTGTCTGGCAAGCACATTTGTTCAGTTGTTGCCATCATTCTCAAAACAATTTCTTTCTACTTGAGCCCTTGGTATCAGCTCCTTATTTTTCCCCTCCCTCTCAGCTCCCCCCTCCCTCATGAACCCTTGATAATTTATAAGTTATTATTATTTTATCATATCCAATGTCTCCCTTCACCCACTTTTCTGTTGTCCATTCCTCAGAGAGGGGGCTATATGCAGATCCTTATAATCAATTTCCCCCTTTCTACCCCACCTTCCCTCCACCCTCCTAACATCGCCACTCTCACCACTGGTCCTGAAGGGATCATCTGTCCTGTATTCCCCATGTTTCTGGTTTCTAGCTGTACCAGTGTACATCCGCTGCTCTAGCTGGATATGTAAGGTAGAATTGAGACAGTGATGGGGTGTGGGGGAGGAAGCATTTAAAAACTAAAGGAAAGTTGTACGTTTCATTATTGCTACATTACTCCCTGAAAATAAAAAAAAATTAAAATTAAGTGTATTTTGATTAAAATGTAACAAAGTTTTTCCAGACCAAACAAAAACCCTATGCAACTTCATGGCCATGGAGTTGATTCTGAAACATGGAGAACTTATTTAGGTTTTTCAAGGCTGTAAATCTCTATGGCGCATATAGCTTCATTTTTTTCCCCCAGAGGATAGCCTGTGGGTTTGAACCATCAACCTGTGGTTAACAGTCCAGCAATTCATCAACAGTGCCACCAGGGACCTTTTAAATTCATCAGCTTGGGCTTAAAAACCACAAAACTGCTAGGAAGCTTCAATCATTTAAACTTCAGGGAAAATAATCAACCACCCATGGAAATCAAACTGATATGTCATTGGGAAAGATAAAGAATGAGAAAATTGATTCCAAACTGAAATCATTTTGAATCCCTGCAGCTATAGCCAGTACATATAATACCCATAGGAGTGATTGTACCAGAAGAAAATAACCAGGCGAAGACTTCATCAAGTGATTGAACATGTCTTGGGCTCTTACAATGTGGAAGCATTGGGCACGACGAAAATAAGCATTCCATAGGATTCCGTTGACTTTGACCATGGTTGTGAAAACTAGGGCAGAGGCTATGATTCATCTCAGATTTAAAGTGAAGACTCAAGATTTTTTATTGGACCCTCATGAGTGGGCTTCACCATGCTTGGGACCCCACTTGGTACCTGCGATTGTATGTGAGAGGATCAAACACAGACAATCTTGTATAACTCTGGGTCTAGCTGAGCCCCATATGGTGAGTGCTCTCTACGACAGCCAGAAACATCATCTCAAATATGGAGCCTGGTGAATCTATTCCTCCTTTTGCTCTATCTGTCACTGCTAAGTTTCTCTATTATATTATCTAGGGTTAACCAGTCTCTAACACATCAGAGGCGCAATTGTACAGAGATATATAAGTAAAGATTATAGCAAAGTCATAGAAGGCATGAGAAATAGGAATGTGTCTACATTTCATGGTAGAATGCTCACCTCCAGAATGGCTATGATCTCAACAGCCAGGTCCCTGCACAGCATGTGCTGGAAGTCAGGAGTTGGGAGTTCTGGAGGGGGCTGGGGAGCTGACAGGAAGAAGCCCGGGCCCAAGCTGGAGTGGCTGGCAGGAGGGAGAGCTCTCTTATTTATTGCTAATGAACATTTTCATCTACTTGGGGGCATCATAAGAAGGGGATGTACAATCAGCATACACATCACAGGAAAGGGATGAGCTAGGGGTGTACATATAATAGGAAGGGGAGGGACTAGGTGTAGACGTGAGACAAGAAAGGCGGACCCTGGACCCAGTATGGCAGCCTGACCTTGATCATCCTTGGTAGGCTTGCAGTCCCTGGGCTCCTATATGGAAGTGCCCTACTGCTATCCTTACCAGAAGGGATTGGGCCCTCCTTTATATTGGGACGGGCCCCAATGTCTGATTGTTCTATATGGCTGATAACCTTTAGGGAGACTAGCTCTTGATCTACATTGTTGACCTCCACATGTATAGTCCTATGCCATGTGCAGCAAGCAGCTTAAGTTTGGCATATATTTTGGCGGAGACAACTTGGAGAAATCTTTGTTTTCCATACCCATTCCTCAGCCTGGTGTTAAGAGGCTACCACCTCCTTCTACTTCCCTTCCTGAGGGCTTTCTCCTCATCAACCTCAGGATGTGGAGGTGGTGGCAGGTTTTTTAATTATACAACAGATTCCATACTATTTTACCCATATTTGAAAGCAAATTGGACTGAGAACACTTAGATTCACTACCATGGAGTAGTTTATATACTATTTTATTCTAATTTGTTTCTCCTCCCCCTTTTAATTGACATCATTGGCACTTGGCATGCCATCTTTCTTTCAACATCAGGAATGCTTCATGCTATATGCTGAATTGTGTCCCTCAAGGAAGGTGTTTATGGCTCTGTTCAATGCTCACTTTCTTAAAGAAATCATTGAAGAAATCATAGCAAAGTGTGGTGAAGAAACTAGATGGTGGTCACCTATTGGGAAAAAAATAACATTTGGTATCTTAAAGCTTTTCTTCCAACAAGCAGTCATCTACATGAGGCATCAACTAAGTCTACAAGGGAGAAGCACATCAGCCTGTGTGATCTGAGATTGTAAATAATATAACCCAATTCTGAAGGGAGGAATGATATCAGAAATTAAATCGTGAAAACCCGCAGAAAGGAACACTAGGACTAACCGTGATGATATATATGTAACTCTTTTTAAAAGCAAACGAAACACAGAAGTGTATGATATGTGAATCTTATATAAAGAAAACTACTAAAAAGAAATCAAAGTTGATCAATTGTCACCATGAGTAAATGAGAAAGAGTTCCTGCTTAGGAGGCATTACATTCATGTTATTCTTGTTGGAATAATTTGCAAAAGGATATAGTGTTAGTTTGGCTAGACTAGAGAAACAAATCGAGGTAGACTCATGAGTATATAAGAAAGAACTTTTTATACCAGAGAAGTTGAATATTGAGAAAACATCTTAGCCCAGTTCAGCTCAAGTCCATAAATCTGATATTAACCCATATGTCTGTCCAATCTATAAAGCCCTCTTCAGACTCATGAAACACATGCAATGATGCCAAATGAAAGAAGATTACAGGTCAGTGGGAGGAAAGTCTTATGTATCGAGTGGCAGTATAAGCATTTCAGAGCTGGTGTGGATCTCTATGTGGCTCTTCCAGCTCCAGGGCTCTAGCACAGCTTCATATATTTTGTCATCAGGAATGTCTTGCAGGGAGTGAGTGAATGTACCATCTCCAGCGATCCATTTATCTCCTTAGTGACTCCAAATGAGGTCATCAAGCTGCAACCTGACTGACAGGCTAAACTCACCCTTTCGCTCTTAATAGTCTCAAATTGACAACAGACTAGGTAACTACCACAGATCTCAAAAATGTTTGTACAACATGAAGAGTGTAAACAATGCCACTGAATTATACATGTAGAAGTTGTGGAGTTGCTGGATGTTTTGTTTATTTTTGCCACAATCAGATAAAATAATTACATGAACAAAAATGAGTCCAAGGAAGAAAATGTTCTAGAATTGAATATGGTGATAATTGCATAACTCTTCTTGATGTAATTGAATTGTTGACTTATATGACATGTGGATGAAGTGCTAATAAAACTGTTAAAAATGTGTAAAAACCTGATTTTCAGAAGGCTATGGATGACAGTGGAAGCCCCAAATCCATTCCCAGAGTCTACACATGTACTAAACCTCTGGTGAGCAAGCCTTCCCTCATCATGGTTGAGGGATTGAGTAGCCTTGTTATTAGAGAACACTATAAATCAATTATGGCAGATGTAGTTAGGTTAAAATGCAATAAATTATCATTTGATATCCCTTTTGACCAGTTTTAAAGTTGTACTAGTTTTGAATAGTACTATTGAGATTTTTCTTTTTTACTCTGCTATTGATAGCTTTTTTTCTTTTCTTTGTTTGGTATGATCTTTCTGCATAGGAAATCCATGATAGGTAAATCGATAGAAACAGTCACTAGTTTAATGGTTTCTTGGGGATATGGCAGGGAAAGTTGTAGGGAAATGGGTAGCCAATAAAAATGAGTACAAGAAAGAAGGCTATGTTCTAAAATTTATTGTGCTGGTGTGTTAGTCTGGGTAGACTAGAGAAACAAATCCTGAAATATTCATGTATGTACAGGAAAGAGATTTATATCAAAGAGTAATTGTATATTAAGAAAGCATCCCAGCCAGGTCCAGATCAAGGACACAGTCGAATATCAACCCATAAGTCCAGTAGTAGCCCTTAAATTCCTCTTCAGATTCACGTAGCCACTTGCAAAGATATCAAATGCAGGGAGATCACAGGCCAGTGGGAGAGAAGTCTTGGTGGCTCTGGAGGCCATCAGCATGGCTCTATGTGACTTGTCAACAGGATGAAGCAGAGCGTGTGTGTCTGGCGTCCAGTGAGCTATTTATATCTGTCATGCCTCCAAATGAGGTCATCAAGCTTTGACCTGATCGACAGGCTAAACTTTGCCCCTTCGTTCTTAATATCTGCAAGTTGACACAAGATTATGTAGCTACCACACATGATTACTGTAGAACTTTTCTTAATATTACTGAACTATCAAATTGCATGATATGCAAATTATAAGCTAACAAAATGGTCTCACACTCAAAAATACGTGTTGACATTCTAACTACAGGTTTGTGTGCCCTTTTTGGTGTCCTTTAAGATATTATCAGCTAATATGAGGCCATGATAGAATACAATACACTCACTGCCATCAAACTGATTTCAGCTCAAAGCAAGCTGGCAGGAGAGGGCAGAACTGCCCTGGTGGGCTTCTGAGATTGTACCTCTTTAAGGGAGAAAAAGCCTCTCTTTTCTTCCACAGAGCAGCTGGTGGTTTCAAGGTGCTGACTTTGTGTACCACGAGAATGTCTTAGAATAGGACAGGTCTTGATAAAATCTGCGTGGTCTCCTTCAAAAATGCAAGAGCTGGGGTTAGGATGTGGATGTAGAGGGTAAGACATGCCTGGGAGGAGAGAAACATTTGAAAAGCTGCATCTATCAGACAAGAATGTCAAGGCTCACCGGTTGTCACCAGATGCTAGATGGCACAGAGAATATTTTCCATTTTATTGGAGAGAAAGGAGCAGCAGAGCCTGCATCCTGATTTGAAGTGTCTAGCCTCCAGAAAGTAAAACAATCCATGTGTTCACATGTCACTTGGTATACAGGCTTATTACGGAAGCTCTAGAAAATGAATTCAGAATCTCAGTATTATGAATTCAACATCAGAATGAATCAACCTATCAATTTCATTCCCCTTTAGTAAACCACACTCTAGACTGGGTCCATTATACAAAACCACTTTATTACTGAAGTCATAAATCAATCTGGCCAACCAGCTAAAGAAATCTTATAAAAGTATAATTCCTGGCTAACCTAAATAACAGAACTTTTGCTCGTATATCTGGTCTGAGGAGCAATTCTTGAAAAATGACTTGCCTGTTGAATATGGCTGAAAGCGAGGCATCATAAAATAAGGGCTCGAGCAATGCAATATCATTACATGGAAGATTCAGAAAAGTGCACACTAGGTACAGATAACAAAGATAAATATTATCACATACACAATCCTGCACTACCAGAAACAATCTGGAACCTATAAATCTGGATCAATAAGATGGATAGGATTGAGTTGGGGAAATAAGCTACACACATCTATGTTAAAACAGACAAACAAAAGGAAACTCCAGTCATCAAGTTGCTTCTGATGCACAGTGACCCTATAAAACAGAGAAGAACTGCCCCTGTGTTTTTCTGAGACTGTATGTCTTTCTAGGAGTAGAAAGCCTCGTCTTTCTCCCTGGTGGTTTTAAACTGCTGACCTTGCAGTTAGCAGCCCATCACATAATAACCAGTATGCTACCAGAGCTCCTATACAAGGAGTGGGTTACTCATTGGACTGCCAGCCAACAGGTCAGCAGTGCAAAACCCACAGCCACTCCATGGGAGAAGGACAAGGTTGTCTACCTCCATACAGTATTAGTGCAGTCTCAGATACTTGCGGGGAAAGTTCTACCAGGCCCCACGGGATCAATTTGATGACAATACCTAAATAGGTTTAGCAGGTGATATGTCTACAAATGTGGTAGTTATATCATCTTTGGCTATTTGAGAGGATTAGGAGCGAAAGGGTGGAGTCCAGTCTATCAATCAGGTCATAGCCAAGGAGGCCTCTGTGTGGGCATGGCTTTGCCTGAGGATTCTGGGAGCTCTTTGGAGGCAGGAGGCACATGTTGTCTCTCTGCTCACTTCCTGGGAGATATTGCAGTTGACAAGTCATGTGGAGACAGGCTGATGAAAATTGAAGCCTGAGAGCTGGAGAAGACATATGGAGACCCTTGCCAGTGCCGAGATGCTTACAATGCCACTGGATTCACAAGACTTCCTACTCACTGGCCTGTGATCTTCCTGAATTCAGCATCATTGCATGTGTTGAGTGAATCTAAAGATGATTTTATAGATTGGTGTCTGACATATGGACGAATATAGGACTTATGGATTTGATCTGGACAGGGCTGTGGTGTTTTCTCAATATTCACTTGCTCTTGTATATAAATCTCTTTGTTATACATATATGCATGTCTATAAATTTGTTTCCCTTGTCTACTCAGACCAACACAATAAACATAGTATTTGTTTGTAAACATACTTAGGTTTCTAGTTAAACAAACAGGAGGCAAAAAAATGTAAACTTAGCCATAAGCAAATACCCACATTAATGATTCAAGGGGAAGTGTGACTCAAAATCATGATTTGGGGGAACACCATTGCCAATTGGCATAAAACAGCCCCCAAATGCAGATCTATAGTCCACCTATGTGGCTAGTAACTGGGGTCTTAAAATTGTGCGAGTGGTGGAGGAAAGTGCTACTCCTGGTATTTCCTCATTCAGAAGAAAGAAGAAAACTAAAGATACATGGAAACAATTAGCCCAAAGGCCCAACATTATCACACAAACTTCAGTTTCTACCACCTCTGAGACCAGAAGAACTAAAGAGAGTCCAGCTTTCAAAGGGATTACAGTAGAGGGCTGTATATAGAGTGGGAGAAAATTGTGGAACAACTTATGTTTTTTTAAGACCAACATTACAGGGCAAATAGAAACCGATGAATTATCTCCATCACAAACTATGACCCTTAGTTCCTCTTCAGGTCTGGAAATGGACCTACTGTGTACCCTTGTGGGTCAAATTTCAGCCAAGCAATAGAAAGATCTGTAAGGGGAATAATCACCCTGTGGCAGTCATGTGCTTACATTTATGATTGAAATGTAGGGGTTAATCTGGCCTGTTAATCTGGAGATAGCCATTGAGTAGCCAATGAGACCTCTGTGTGGGCATGGCTTTCTCCTGATACATCTGGGAAATCTCACGATATTTGCCTCGTGAAGATGAGAAGCTATCTTCCCCAGTGGCTGGGAGTTAGTCTCAGAGACGATGAATCATGGACAAGACAAGATGGCAGCGTCTGAGAAGCTGGAGGAGCCAGAGGAGCGACCACATAGCTTTGCCCTGATGAAGCCAGACCTCTGAAGCTAGAGTAGCATGCTGTTGATGGACCTTGAGCCCTGGAAGCGAGGAACCATGGGGAGACCCCTGCCAGCGCCAGGATTCTGCACCCACTGACCTGTGACTTCGTGAGTCAGAAGGAGACTTTGTAGACTGATTTCAGGCATATGGGTTAATATTGGACTTATGACTTTGGACTGGACTGGGCTGGGATGCTTTCTCAATGTCGCCTTCCTTTTGTATATAAACCCTTCCCTTATATCCATATGCGTGTCTGTGAAATTTGTCCCTCTAGTCTACCCGGACTAACACACACCCTAGGGAGGTATATACTCTTCAGAATAATCATCTTTTTGAGATCAAAGGAGCAGCATTTTCCCAGACCTGCTAATAGCATGGTCAGAAGTTTGAAACCACCAGCTGCTCTGAGGGAGTAAAATGAGGCTTCCTACTTCCATCAAAAGTTTCAGTTTCAGAAACCCACAGGGGCCAGGTCTACCCTGCCCTCGAGGTCACTCTGATCTGGAGGTGACATGACAGTAGCAATGTAAGAAAGAAGGAGGACTGGAAACAGGAAAC